>CAUYSK010005699.1:0-47664 GCA_963575035.1 Avahi laniger | reverse complement strand
GGTATATGCATGCACAAAGAGTGCAATGTGCACCACCCAAATGATGGACATATTTGAAACTCGGACTTAGGGAGGGAGGTGGGGGCAAAGGCAACATATGTAACAGAAACATCTGTACCCCCATAATATGCTGAAATAAATAAAAAAAATTTATGTAAAAAAAAAAAAGAGCAAAAAAGTAATGCTTCTCAAACTTTAATGTGCATAACAGTCACCTGGGGATCTTGTTAAAAGGTTCTAGAGCTGGGTAAAGCCTTAGAATCTGCATTTTAAACAAGTTCTTAGGTAATGTCAATGCTATGTCACACTTTGAGTAGCAAGGGTTTAGAAGACCTTAGGGCAAAAATTTCCCAACTTGTCTGATCAAAGAATTGCTTGGGGTGTTTGTTAAACATTCAAAGTCAGAATCTCTAGGGGCTAGACCTAAGAATCTGCATTTTAAACAAATGCTTCAGGTGATTTGCATGATTGGAAAAATAATCCTTTAGGATGAAATGGGGCACAGGCTTCAAAAATATGAGGGCATTGCCGTGGTCCATGGGCCTCTTGGGAGTAAAAAGGAGACTCAGAGAGACCACATGGACAGATTAGAAAACATTTTGCTACAATTTTGCTTCAGAGCCATTCCTATACATGGCCTGGAGTTAGAGGGTAGAGGAAAAATGAGTAGCTATTTGATTTTTGTTTTCAGTGGGTAGTATTGGTATCAGTTTTTACTAGTACAAAGCATTACTTGGTTTTCTGGATTTTTGTTTTGCTCCTCAATTAAGTTTGGTATCTTGAAAACAGCCAAATTGGTAAACAAAATCTTTGAGTATTATTATTATTTTTAATATTTTTATTATTTTAATTGATAGATAAAATTATATGTATTGATCACATACAACATGATGTTTTGAAGTATACATACGCTGTGCAATGACTAAATCTAGCTAATTAACATATGCATTGTCTCACAAAATTTCCTTATATTTATTTTGCCTGCACTTTTTAAACCTCAGCCCTTTCTTCATCATAGATTCTGTGAAACACTGGGAAACCTTATTTTCTTGGACTAATAAGACAGAGGTGAGGAGGAATGGTCTATTAAGCAGTGCTGCTGGAATGACTGTCATTTCTTTAATATCCATCCACTGAGCCATGGAGCAGCGTGAGGCCCAGCAGTAGGATGCAGTCAGTGATGCACTTTGGTCTGTAGCTATTCTGGTGTGATATTATTTCAGGCATCCCCAATGACTAAGGTGAAAGCTTCTCAAATAAGGCATTTTAAATGAGATGTGTTGCGAGCGTGAGAAGCTGCTGGGACTAGGCAGGAAGCTTCAGTGGCAGATTCAAGCTAAGAAATTCAGGGAACAGTGAAAATATCACCGACTTGCCAGAGGCCACATTACAAGTTGGTGGCATGGCTCATATTTGTATTAAAGTTTTCTTATTTCCATTCCTATGCTGCAGCCTTTGGGGTATTGATGTCCCCAGTATCGAAACTGTCCTTTGGAAAGATCTGATCCTCATACTCATATACTTTTGAATTCTGTCTCTACCTTTCTCCCTTTCCCATCTCTATAATTGATATAGAGGTTAGGATTTGCAGCCAGCCACACAGGAAGAGTTTTCAAATTATTCAAGGCAAGAAAGGTGCTTCTCTGTAAGTAGATGTTACACTTGTGTTTTGTCAAGCAGCATTCCAGGATGGAAAGCTGGAGGGACCCAGACCCTATTCCTATCCCTTATCTGCTTTCCTATATTGTCTTGGGCTTTGAGTCACTTTAGCAAAGACTGGCACAAAGCCTCCAGTGAACATACCTACGATTTTTGAAGATCTCTTTAAAATTGACCAGTGGAATGGAACTGAGAACCTAGATATAAAACCTTTCTCATATAGACATCTAATCTTTGACAAAGCACACAAAAACATGCACTGGGGAAAAGAATCCTTATTCAATAAATGGTGCTGGGAAAACTGGATAGCCACATGTAGAAGATTGAAACAGGATCCACGCCTTTCACTTCTCACAAAAGTCAACTCACGGTGGATAACAGACGTAAACCGAAGGTGTGAAACTATTAGAATTCTAGAAGAAAATGTTAGGAAAACTCTTATAGACATTGGCCTAGGCAAAGAATTTATGAAGAAGACCCCAAAGACAATCACAGCAACAATAAAAATGAATAAATGGGACCTGATCAAATTAAAAAGCTTCTGCACAGCCAAAGAAACTGTCACAAGAGCAAACAGCCTACAGAATGGGAGAAAATTTTCGCATGCTACACATCCAATAAAGGACAGATAACTAGAATCTATTTAGAAGTCAGGAAAATCAGCAAGAAAAAAATCAAATGATGCTATTAAAAAGTGGGCAAGGGACATGAACATAAACTTTTCAAAAGAAGACAGAATAATGGCCAAAAAACATGAAAAAATGTTCAACATCTCTAATCATCAGGGAAATGCAAATCAAAACCACAATGAGATATCACTTGTCTTCAGTGAGACTGGCCTTTATCAAAAAGTCCCGAAACAATAAATGTTGGCGTGGATGCAGAGAGACAGGAACACTCATACACTGCTGGTGGGACTGCAAACTAGTGCAACCTCTGTGGAAATCAATATGGAGATACCTTAAAAAGATACAAGTAGAATTATCATTTGACCCCGCAAGCCCATTACTGCCCAAAAGAACAAAAGACATTCTATAAAAAAGACATTTGCACTCGAATGTTTATAGCGGCACAATTCACAACTGCAAAGATGTGGAAACAACCCAAGTGTCCATCAATACATGAGTGGATTAATAAAATGTGGTATATGTATACCATGGAGTACTACTCAGCTATAAGAAGCAATGGTGATCTAGCACCTCTTGTATTATCCTGAATAGAGCTGGAACCCATTCTGGAACCCATTCTACTAAGTGAAGTATCCCAAGAATGGAAAAATAAGCACCACATGTACTCACCAGCAAATTGGTTTCACTGATCAACACCTAAGTGCTCATGTAGGAGTAACATTTATCAGGTGTCAGGCAGATGGGAGGGGGGAGGAGAGGACGGATATATACATACATAATGAGCACGATGTGCACCATCTGGGGGATGGACATGCTCTAAGCTCTGACTCAGGGTGGGGGACAAGGGCAATATATGTGACCTAAACATTTGTACCCCCATAATATGCAGAAATAAAAAAAATTAAAAAGAAATTTGTAAATTCTAAAAAAAAAAAAAAAAGAAAGGGTCAGGAGTTGTAAGCTTAAACACTTGCACAGTTGGCTTCATTGTTACCAGGTGCTGGGCTTGAATTTCAGGGAGCTGCCACCAGTGAATCAATGATGCCTATTTCAGTGGATGTCTGCAGTTGCTTAGTTGCCTTCAGATGTGAATAACTGAGGGGCCTAAGTATACGATACACATTCTGTTCATTATGTACATACAAAACCATAACCAGTCAAGTAACTCATTTTGATTTGTAATTCCTACTTATGAATAAAGTGATATGCAGATGGTCAGATGGCATTGAGGGACTCAGGCGTAACATTTCCTTTCTGCTGCAAAAAAGAACAGACCACAGATACCAACTTTGCTTTTGAGGGTAAATCAAGGTGCAGGAGAGCCAGAGGGCCTAGGTGTCCTGAGGTTTAGGTACGTTAAAAGAAATGAGGATTACTGAGGCTGGAAGGTATCTTGAGGTCTAGGTCATTAAAAAAGTTCAAGGATTATCAGTAATGCCGAGATCATTTTTTAATTTGGAGGCTGCAACTAAGTATGTTACCCAACTGAAAGAGGCTCAGGCTGAGTTTTCCAAAGTTATTTAAAGGCCTGTGGGCCAATGAAAAGTCCTAGGATGAGAAGGAGGCAGTCAGGAAGTCCTCCATACATTCTACCTATTTCTTCTTTTGAACACTTTATTCCCAATATAATGCGAAGGTTGGTACTACTGGTATCTTATTATCTCAGGTCATGTAAATGGGCCATTTTTGTCTATGTAGAAGTTTCTAAGGATGTTTTATGTTTATTAGGCAAGAATGTGTAGATGTATGTCCAGAAAAAGAAACATTTTAGAAACCTCCAATATTGGTGGTTGTAGAAATTCACAGCTCCTGTACTGGGAAAATTCCAGTTTATGATGAAAAAATATACTCTCAAATTCTAATCAAATTTATTCTCATGGCCTTGCAGGGAAAATTAACTTCCTATAGTCTCTGAAGCCTTTCAAATGACACCACTAAATGTAAAAGAAAAAAATATTTCTCAGCTTCTTTGATACCTGTTTGAAATGCTAATTGACCGGCATGTGTCCAATCAACCCAGATTTCATACCAATTCAATCCTTCCCTAGGCAGGTTTGTATATTTGATGAAATTAGACTCTATACCAAGAAAATATGAACCTAAATGAGATGAAAATTGAACTCAAATGTGACAACACATGAAAAATAGTTCGCTCCTAGGTTTCTTGCCTCAATTTTCCCCCAGGGGGCTCTCAAATGAGACCACTCCCTAAAAAAGTAACAGTAAATTTTAGAAAAATTAACTTTCCAGTGAGATGCGAATGATAGTGGATTTGCTTATGGCTGTAAAAGTACAGTTTCAATGTTTTGCAAAAAGCTGTGATGGGTGTGGCTCAAACCAGATTTCTAGTGCTGTTCTTCATTGAAGAATTATAACTCTTTATACTATTTTTAACTGAGTATGAAGTTCAATGGCGATACAGAAGGAGATACCATGGTAAGGTCGTTTAAGAAGAGAGGACAGGTAGGAAGACATAGATAGGAAGTGGACAGTAATATACTGCATTAAACTTTGGCCTGGGATTCCATCATCTTCAAATAAATTATAACCTTGAAAGTAAGAATACACATGAAGCTTTGCAACATGAACTTTCTATAGATCATGCCTGGAGATGGGACCCTGCTTGGATCAAGGATGGGCATGGCAGAGACCTGATGTATTTTTGCCTGGATGGGGCTGACTCTGGTATGGAGGAATGGGTATTAATTGAATAGTTGAGCAGAGGGACAGGACAAAAAATCAAAAAAGAGCTACAAAGACAGACAATTTTAATTTATTGGAGAAGTCTACTAGAAGCATAAAGTATTTATTTAAATATAATGATAAAGAAAAAATGCTGAGCATTCAGAAATATTTTTCGTGATGTATTTGTTTTCTACTGCTGTCACAACAAATCACCACAAATTTAGTGAATTAAACTGACATAAATTTATTATCTCACAGTTCTGTAAGTCTGGGTAAAACACGGCTTGTATAGTTCCACTGCTTAGGGTCTCACAGGCCAAAATCAAAGGGATAGCCAGGCTGCATTCCTTTTGGGAGGCTCTAATCTTCACTGTGCATTCAGGTTGCTGGCCAAATTCAGTTCCATGAAGTTGTAGGATGAGGTCCCTCTTTCCTTGCTTACTATGGGCTGGGGGTTGTTCTTAGCTTCTAGATGGGGTCCACATTCCCTGATTTGTGGTGTCCTCTGAAGCCAGCAATAGCCAATTGAGTCCTTATGCCTCAAATCTCCCTGACTTCTTCTTTTGCCTTATCTATCCCACCTATTCTGACTTCAACTAGGAAAGATTCTCTGCTTTAAGAGCTCATGTAATTAGATTGAGTCTACCTGGATAATCCAAGATAACCATCCTATCTCAAGGTTCATAAGTTTAATTACATCTGCAAAGTCCCTTCACAGTAGAATGCAGATTAATGTTTGATAGAAAAACCAGGGTACAGGGATCTTTGGTGGGAGAGGGATATCTTTAGGATTCTGCCTATCATACCTGGAATGTTAGAAATATGCTTGAATCTTAAAAGGGCACGATGGGGCAATAAATCTGAAGAGCCCCATGGAACCATCTAATTGTTAATGGAGAAGAATGATGAGTAAAAATATGAAACAGATATCTATTTGCTATTTTACATTGATAAGGTAGGGCTAGAGAGGGGCAGAATCTGAGACTGCAAGGGGGAAAAAGAAAGGTGCTTAGAAGAAAGGCCTTGTGGAGAGGTGATATTTACCATATTTAACCACTGACATGGCACAAACATCAACCACTCAGAATAATAACAATACATGCTGGCCAGCACTCCATGCTGGTGCATACCCACTGCATCACTGTTAATGTGTCAAGGACAGCATTGTATTCACCATCATATGGTTGGTTCACCCTCCCATAAACGTCCCAGCAGCTCTCGCCCACTTAGGGCTCAGCCTCAAAGTGAAAATATTTGTGCGTGAGAGAAACTACCTCAGAAGCATGAGGTTAGTCTCCAAACAGGGATTAGAAAAGTCTAAAAATATGTAGGCATGGGGGCCTGGTCAATGTTCTGATGGGAAAAAGCTGGGACCATGAGTCCAGGCAGACCATGGGGTCAGGGGATATGAATATGGGAATAAGTCTTTGAAGCAGACAGTTGTGAACATGTGTCTGAGGGAGGTCTGGATATAGAACATCATCATTCTAGGATGGAGAATGGAAATAATCACAAGTATTATTAGCCAAAACCCAATCAACAAACCAACGAATAAACAAACACAATGAATCCAGGACTTAGAATGTCTACCCAGGTTGGTGTGTGGCAGGTAGTCAATGGATGTTGGGGTAGCCAGCACGGGGTGTGAAGAAGTTAGAGGGAGAGCAGTTGGGGTAGTCAGCATAATAAGTGAGGACCCAGTCATGAAGACTGATAATCAGGAGGCCAGATATTAAGTCACCGTGAGAATTAGATTTTCATGTGAGGACTTGCATATAGAGAAATAAGATACAGACATGGTTATTGGAATGTTGGGGTCTCAAAGCCATAAAGAAATTGGAATATAACAAACTAGATGATAAGTTACTGGTTTAGGGCTGTTTATCTTAGCATGTGATAGTTGGCAAAAGATATTATTTTCTCCAATCCCTCTCATGTTATAGAAGAGGAAACAGTTCTGGAAAGAGGTAACTTGCCTAGGGTCACACAGCTAAATTGCACTAGAATTGGCATTAGGACTCATGTCCCAGATGCTTACTTTAGTTGATGTTCTTTCCATCACATTACACTGCCTTTGTGTCTTGAGCCACGGCTGGTCTTGGAGTGTGGGTTGCCACTGACTGCGCAGGTAGGAGGGGAGATTCACCCAGGTGGTGGTTTAGAAGGCTGCTGGTAGGCTTGAAGCCCAACCATGGTCTCTTAGTGCAATCTTATGCCCAGGATTGGGCCCTGCCTTTGGCATCCTTATGTTTTGGATTCCAGTAATATAAGCATAGCTTCATTCTCAGCTTTTGATAAACACATTGGGTTATGTTGCTTTGAACTTAAATAAAAGGAGAGTCAGGATCAGATTCTTCTGCCGAAAATAGTTTTGCTTGGAATGCTCTATTATAGGGAAGCACAAAGCCACTACTGAAAGCAACTAATAGACATCACAGGTTTCCATGACATTGGAAAAAAAGATGGTTTCACAAGGGATGAAAATAAAGGTTAAAAAAAGAGTCTTCTCAGATTCATAATGCTACCTTTTGTCAGTTTAGATGGGGCCTCAGCTGATTGGGACCAAGAGTAGGTGGCCTTTAAAAAAATTACAAGTGGAAAGAAAGTTGCAAGGCAAGAAAATGGATGAGTTTGTTCAAAGAAAATGGCTGCAGATTTCTCCTAGTCTGGCATGTTATAACTTGCCTACTAATCCATCACTGAAGAACATGCCCACTCACCTCAGGGATGCTTTTTCAAAAAAGGATGTTTTTCACACAATCTAGTTCACCCAGCCTGCGAAGTATAAAGGCACTTGGGTAGAGAAGTTTATAAAGTGTTTTGTGGTAGTTGAGAAATTCATTTAAAAGGCTCCTTCAGTCCAGGTACATTTGGGAGCTCCTAGTTAGTGTAGCTGAATTGGCCACTGCACAATTTAAAGAGAAGTGACTGAGGCTTCCTTGTTCTTTTAGCCAGGAGGCAAGTGTACTCCAGCTCTTCTTGTCTGGGGCCTTGCTCATTTTGAACACACCATGAGTACAGACCTTAATTATGATTTGGGGGTATGACTTGGGTGTTTTTGAGCTTATCAGAAACATTTCTAAAGTTACATACCTTCTTCTTGGCCAGGGTTTTTAATATTGCATATCATTTCTTTTAAAACAAATTCCTTCAAAGAATTGACCATACCCAACATGTCTTGTTAATTAAAAAATATTTTTCAAAAATGACAGACTACCTATTGTATTATCCTGGATGGAGCTGGAGCCCATGCTTCTAAGTGAAGTATCACAAGAACGGAAAAACAAACACCACATGTGCTCACTATTAAATTGGTACTAACTGATCAACACTAATGTGCACATATGGGAAGTAATATTCACAAGGTGTCAGGCAGGTGGATGAGGGGAGGAGGGGGTGGGTAAATTTACACCTAAGGGATATAGTACATGTTCTTTGGGGGATGGGCATACTTGTAGATCTGACTCAGGCGGTGCAAAGGCAATTTATGTCACCAAAGCCTTTATACCCCAGTAATACTTTGAAATAAAAAATAAATATATAAAATTAAAAAAAAAACTTGGAGTTCATGTCATTAATTCTACTTGATCACAATGAGAAAGAGTGCACCTTGTGAACCTCATACTACATGGATCATGAATGAACACCAAGCCTCAGGTATTGCATTTTGAAATCCATTGTAGTATTGGTGCCAAGGCCATGTCTCCAACAGGCTGCTCTTTGGTAATGACTAAATACGTGGAGATATTATGACAGACCTCTTCCTTGGAGTCAAGAAACTCTGATCACATGACACAGGCTAAAATACTCACCATAGACTTTTGCCAAATTTCTTGACCGCGTGGCACTCTAGGACGAGTCCTCTCAAATTCTCCTCTCACTCTTTCACTTGGGGTTGGATGTATATCATTGTCTTTCTAGTCTTCTAGTCTTCTTTGGCCACTTCCCTATTTTTCTCATATAAGTATTTTCCTAAGAAAATATTTCCATATTTAATCCTGTCTTGCCATCTCTTGTCTGTCTTGCCATAAGACAATTCTTCTACTTTTTGTTTGATTTTATTTATTAATATTTTGTTAAAGATTTTTATCTATATTTATTAGTTATTATTCTGTTACTTTCTTGGTATACAGCGTCTTTGCCTAAATTTGGCATTAGTGTAATGCTGGCCTCATAAAACAAGTGCAATGTTGTTTCCTTCTTTGTTTTCTGAAAATTTTTTGTAATAGTGATAATATTCACCAGTGAAATTATGTGGACTTGCCTTTGTTTTGGCTTGTATTTTGGTGATGATTTTGATGTCCAATCCATTTAACTTAATAGATACACAACTATTCATGTTTTCTTTTTCCTCTTCTGTCAATTTTAGTAAATTTTATTTTTTAAAAAATTTGTTTTTCATCTAAGTTGTTGAATCTGTTGGCATAAAATTGTTCATGGTTTCTTTTGTTTTCTTTTATTTCTGTTATATTTCCATGTGAGAGAAACAGGAAGAGTGTACATATTTGGGCTTATTTCTAAGCTAATTAAAGTTTTTTTTTTTTTTAAAGAACATAAAACACATATTGTCTAGGAGTTCGTTTGCTTTTCCATACTTTAAATGTGAATTTTTTTCACTTTAATGTCTATACGATCTATAAGGATGACACTTCTTTCATTCCTAGTATTGTTTTTTATTTATTTATCTCTTTCTCTTATTCTTGATCAGTTTACATGGGAGTTTCTCAATTTTGTTGATTTATTCAAAGAACACGCTATTTGCTTTGTCAATTTTCTGCAATATATATTTTTATTTTGCTAATTCTGAAGTTTATTTACTTATTTATTCATTTTTAATTTTTAAGATGGAATATCATGTCATTAATTTTTAAAATTTCTTCATATTACTTAAAGCAAAACAATTCTAAACAATGCTTGAGTTGTATCTCACAAGTCTTTGTATATTTTCATTATCATTTTGTTAAAATCTTTTTAAAATTTCATTGATACTTTGTATTTTTGTTTGTTTCTTTATTTCATTTCATTTGATTCTGCTCTGAGCTTCGTTATTTCTTTTCTTTTGCTGGCTTTGGGTTTGGTTTATTCTTCTTTTTCTAGGTCCTTGAGAAGTGAGGTTGTTTTTTGTAATCTTTCTGTCTTTTTGATGTAAGTATTTAAGGCTGTAAACTTTCTCCTTAGCACTCCTTTTGCTATATCCCAAAGATTTTGAAAACTTTTGTCCTCTTTGTTGTTCAGTTCAAGAAATCTTTTGATTTCCATCTTAATTTAATCATTAAGCTTTGGATCATTCAGCAGCAGATTGTTTAATTTCTGTTACTTTGTGTAGGTCTGAGAGTTTCTCTTAGAATTAATTTCTATGTTTATTTTACTTTGATCTGAAAAGATACATGACATGGCTTCAAATTTTCTGAATTTATTGAGATTTGTTTTGTGGCCTAAGTTATGATCAGTCTTAGAAAGTGCCCGATGTGTTGATGTGAAGAATGTATATTCTGCAGTTTGGGGTAAAATGTTCTGTAAATGTCTATTAGGGCCATTTGTTCTAGAGTACTATTTAGGTCCAGTGTTTCTGTGTTGATTTTCTGCTTTGATGACCTGTCCTGTTCTGTCAATGAGATGTTGAATTCCTTGGAAATTATCACGCTGATATTTATTTTTTTGCTTGGAAATAGAAGAATTTGTTTTGTGAATCTAAGATCTCCTGTGTTAGGTGCATATATTTAGAAGTGTTGTGTTTTCTTGTTAACGTGCTCCCTTTATCATTACATAATGATAATCTTTCTCTCGCTTTCTCTTTTTTTTTTTTTACCATTGTTGATTTAACATTTACTTTTTCTGATATGAGAATGGCTATACCTACTCACTTTTGGTTTTCCTCTACATGGAATATTTTTTTTCCATCCCATTATTTTGAGTCTGTTGTTTTAAATACATACCTGATAGTGAGATTACTGGATTATATGGTAGTCTGTATTAAAATTCTTGAGGAACCTCCATACTGTCTTCTGTATTGGCGGTACTATTTTACATTCCAATCAACAATGTGTAAGAGTTCCCTTTTCTCTACATTCTGGTCAGCACTTATCTTTCATCTTTTTTATAATAGCTATTCTAACAGGTGTGAGGTGATATCTCACTGTAGTTATAATCTGCATTTCTTTGATGGTTGGTAATATTAATTTTCCTTTCATATACCTGTTGGCCATTTGTATGTCTTTTGATTCTATTCAGGTCAATTGTCCATTTTTAAATTGGGCTATTTTTCTTCTTGCTATTGAGTTGTATGATTCCTTATAGATTTTGGATATTAACCCTTTATCAGATTATGGGTTTGCAAACATTTTCTCCCATTTTGTAGGTTGCCTCTTCACTATGTGAGTTTTTTTCCTTGGCTGTGTAGCAGAAACTTTTTAGCTTGAAGTAACATCATTTTTCTATTTTCACTTTGTTGCTTGTGTTTTGGGGATCTACTGAGCTGTTCTTTTTGGGCCTAAAATTAATTTTAAGTCTCTCATTCTTAAAAGAAGTCAAATCTTTGACTTGACTCATTTGTCTTTTTTATTCATTTTCTTCAGTTCATGTATAATTCTTTCTACTTCAATTATTTTTTTTATAATTTACTTTAATCCCCAATAGTATAAGCCAATGTGTTGTCTATACACATATCTACTTCATAGATATGTTTATATATATTTATTATATTACTGTACAAACATGGCATTGTCATGTTTGCTGTTTGTTTCCAAGTATATGTTCTCTCCCAATCACAATTTTTATTTCCTCATAGAAAAGGACTATGTTTTCTTTTTATTTCTTATGAATCCTGAAGTACTCAACAAAGTACTAGGCAATTAGAAGATGCTTAAAAATATTTTTAAATACTTGTAAATTCGTCTATTTGATGATTTAGTATTTGTTTGAAGGAGATAAATGCTTAAATGATACCTTTCTAGTTTAAAGAAGTTTAGAATCTCACACAAATAATTTTGCTATAGTTTAAATGCTGCTTCAAATACTAGACATTGATATTAAAGTTAATATCATCACATTATCTATTAGTAACATGATAGGGATGGCCCCAAACCGTCATGACTTCCATTGGTGATGGAGAGATTCATTTAAATTAATATAATTGAATTGTATATATGAATGCAAATATATGCGGATATAAGATATATTTTATATGTGAATATACACTCATATGTGTATGTGTATGCAGCCCTGTGCCTCATTCTGATGTTTCAGTAAATGATGGATTGCTTGTATGACAGTGGTCCCATAAGATTATAATGGAGCTGAAAAATTCTTATCACCTAGTGACATCATACTTATGCTAACAACATAGTGAAATGCATTACTCATATGTTTGTGGGGATGGTAGGGGTGTAAACAAATCTATTGCACTGCCAGTGCATAAATGTATAATGCATACAATCACGTGCAGTACATAATACTTGATAATGATAATAACCACTATGTTGCTGGTTCATGAATTTACTATTCTACATTTATTATCATTATTTTAGCATGTATTCCTTCTACTTATAAAAAAAGTTAACTGTAAAACAGCCTCAGGCAGGTTCTTCAGGAAGTGTTACAGAGGAAGACATTGTTATCATAGGAGATGACAGCTCCATGCATGTTATTGCCTTTGGCGACCTACCGGTGAGACAAAATGTGGAGAATGAAAATTGTGCTATTGATGATTCTGACCTAGGCTAATGAGTGTGTTTATGTCTTAGCTTTTAAAAAAATCTTAAAAAGTAAAAAAAAAAATTAAATAGAAAAAATCTTATAGAATAAAGATATAAAGAATGAAAATATCTTTGTATAGCTGTACAATACGTTTGTATTTTAAACTGTTATTACAAGACCCAAAAAGTTAAAAAAAATTAAAGTTTATAAGTAAAACATTAGTGTTAAGATTAATTTATTATTGAATATAATTTTTTTTATAACTCAGTATAATTTAAGTGTACAGGATTCATAAAGTCTATAGTAATGTACAGTGATGTCCTAGGCCTTCACATTTACTCACCAGTCACCCTCTGACTCACCCAGGGCAACTTTTAGTCCTATTAGCTTCTTTCATGATAAATGTTCTATTTAGGTGTACCATTTTTTATCTTTTATACTATATTGTACTATACATTTTCTATGTTTAGATACACGGATGCTTACCATTGTGTCACAACTGCCTATGATATTCAGTACAGTAACATGCTATACAGGTCCTTAGCCCAGAAGCAATAAACTACACCATATAGCCTAGGTGTTTAGTACGCTACAACATCTTTGGGTAAGTGCGCTCTATGATGTCCGCACAATGATGAAATCACCTAACTGCGTTTCTCAGAATATCTCTAGATATGTGATGGGGAAATATATATGTTCCATATCTTCAAAACACACCACAGAACTAAATTAGCTTTTTGTACATTCCTATCCTAAGAATCAACTAACCAACATCCTTCAGCCCATACTTCTGGCATCATTTATCCAATTTATAATGAAAACTAGATTAGAAGAAAAATAGGAATATGTTGTAATAGAGGGGAAAGAGCTATTTACTGAGGATGACCTTTTCTCTCACAGTTTATGTGTATACAAGTATACTTTTTTTATTCAGTGTAAAAAGCTATGGTCTCTTTTGGAGATATTTAATGGTAGATCGAACCCACATTTTACTTTCTATCCTGTCAAGTGAGCTGTATTATGAAGTAATCACGTTAGAATATCTACGATGTTCCTGAAGTAGGTAAATTTTATATATTTATCTTTGCTCTTTTAATATCCTCATATGCCTTTATTTATCATTCCCTTGTTACTGTTAACAGTATGGTTACTCCATTTTCAAAATAACTGAACAAATTTCTGCCACTTGAAACCATAGGAATCAGAAAAAGAATAATCTGGAAGTACAAATGTATTATAGGATGTGTTCCACTAGTTAATTAATTTCCCTGTGATAATTTGTATTGTGTTAGTAAGATACATAGATGAATTTACCTATGTTTATTTTTCCAATAGAAGTGAGAATGAGAAAAAAATACATTAAAAAAAAGGAAAGAAAATGATTCCAATTTTATTCATGAGTTCTAGTCACATTGTTTCTGGAATGTCAAACAAACTTAAAAGACATAAACACCATATGAACAAAACACACTTTAAAATTTAACACCTGTCTCCCATGAATACGCTATGGCATTTTCATGCTTATGTGTTAATGCAATCCATTACCTTTTCTGCTACTATTGTGGAATATCTGGAATGGAGTAATGTGAATTTTTAAGTTCAGTGTGGAATGCCTGCTCTGAGGTTCCATATGCATTTTTTCCCAATCAGACTCATTTCACCTTGCATGCTCTCTGAATTATAAATGTCACTGTATTGTTGTTTAAATGTGACTACAATGCTAAGGGAAGGGGAATTTTAGGTCAACACAGATATAATACAGAAGATTTAGCTTCTAGCTAATATTTTTAGTAGAATATCTATAAGTAACTAACAATATTATCAGTACAATGTGTTTATATGTTGCTGATAAAAGTAATGAATGGTGGGGATAATAAAATATTGTATTGTACTATGGATTAGTAGTACAGAGGACATCATGCCTCAAATCAGCTAAGAGTGTAGCCAGGATTATGTATTAAGTTGCAATATAGAAACGACTTTGCCTTTCCTCTTTCATATGCTCTTTAGTTTTGTGCAGCCCTAAATACAAAAGGTTGTGTTTGGATTTTCATACCAGATTTCAGAGACTGACGGAGGAAGGATGGAACAAATGTTTCAGAATTAGATGTAATCCTTTTAAGCCTTTATACACTCTGTGATCTTAGAAAATTTACAGGAAATTGTTAAGCCTCCGTTTCACCTGCAAAATGAGAATAATAGTGAAAATAACTTCCAGATTACTATGGTGATATATTTTCACATTGCTTCGTAAATTGAGTTTCAATATAAATGCCAGTGATATTTATGTAGTTCTGACAAAGTTTTTTATACTAAGCATACTACATCAATTCATCTTCATAACAACAGCATAAGGAAAGTACTATTATTATCTTCATTTCACAGAAACGAAAACGAAGGCACAAAAAAATTAAAAGATTTGGCCAAGGTCATGTTAGTTGTGGAGTAACCAAGAGTTGGCCCAAGCAGCCTGACTTTGCAATCTTATCCGTTGTACTACGCTGCCCCTCAAGTAAATGTGCCCTTCATATGACAATCATCTCATCATCTCCCACTGCACTTTCTGCAAATATTCTTTGGTGGCCCTCGAGAAATGGCCTCTAGATATGCTAGTACATCAATTTAGTATTGCCTCCTATTCTGCAGAGGCTTTTTCTGACCTACCTTCCAGCTTTGTCTAAGATTAATCTTGAATGTTAAAGTTGGGGAGTCCATGTTTAGAAAACAATGGTAAATGTAAATGGTCTGGAACAGCACTGGGACAGACACTCAGACATAAAGTTTCTAGGCAAATCACTTTCTCATACCCTTATATTCTTGTTCCGTTCTGGAATAAATCCTTCTAAATTTAAGAACATTTTTCTTTACCCTTGGGAAACATCTTTTATTTTTCCCTAGGTTTGTTTAACAATTTTTAATGTCCTTTCTGGTTTGCTCAACAACAAATGTGTCTTATGTCTGTGAACCACATATTTCAAGTTCTTAGTTAGGTTTCAGCACTGATTTCTTTGATTATATTAATGCACAAATAATCTCTTCCATCACTGTCTTCCTCTTTATGATTATGGTCATACAACAATTCAAAATTTAATGATTCCCTAATGACTTGTTCTATAGGTAAACACTAATCTCTGCAAATCCCTCATATGACATGCATAAAAATAGATCAAAGATTTTCAATAAATGTGTTGTTGATGAAACAATGGCTGTATCTTAGAAAATGAACTTGCTTCTCCTTAAATAACAGCAGGGAGACATAATATACGATTTAGTGAAATGGTGAAAAAGAAAAAGGAAGGGAACAAAAGTCCAGTTGTTCCAAATATGTCAATGACAGATGTTTTAAGACCGCAAAAAGGACAGAAAGTCAAAAGTGAAAGCTATTGTAACACCAGTGATCTTTTCCACTAACTGCAAAATATAAATCCATTTTCCAAGATTGGGATGAATCTTGGATACATTCCCTCTCCACCTAGAAAGATGTTGACATTCAAACCTCAGCATTTATTTTGTTTCAATTTCATAAAAGGAATAAGATCTTTTAAAGTATGATTTACTTGTGATTCCCCACACATTGTGATAACATTTACTTTTACTCATTTCTAACATATTCCAAAAATTTAGTTAGTTCTTTGAACTGCAGTTATGTTAGTACTGAGAATAATCTGTCATTTTATTACACAAATAAGTAAATATATATCATCTTTTCATGAAAATATGTCTTTATTTCTGCAGATTATGATTTTTTTTTACTAACTCTGTGTTCTCAGATTTGAAATCATAGATTGAAACCTTTTTCTCAGCCTCTAACATCTACTAATTTCAGAATCAATCTAACTCAACCGTAACTGCTTGTCTACCTCATGAGATTCCCTTCACACCTCTGCATACCTGCTTCAAACTTTCTACTGTTGACACTATAAAAAATCACAGCCAAAGCCAATATGAAACAATTGAATCTTGGTTTTACTTATTGTATGGAAAATATCAAGTTAACTTTTTTCCTTGAGATTATTCTTGACTACTTTTACTCTGTTATGTTCCACTCACATAGCTCCTGTGTTCTACTTGAAACTTGTGCTGAGTTTTTGTTTTCTAAAGTCTCGGCTCAGTGCTCAGTTGTAATCCTTTGCCAATCATTTGCTATCCATGATTACCAAATTCTGTTTACTCTAAGGGCAAGTTAAACCTGAATCTATTAGTTTGAGTGCTACATACATGACCTAATATTGAACAAATCTGTATTTTCTGATACCTTTGTTGACACAGCAAAATGTAGAAGAATATAAGTTTTCTAAAGGCAAATCTTACATAATGTGCACATCCTAATGCTACCATACTTGTTTAGAAAAAATGTCGCTATCTCCTAAGACACGTCCAAATGATTGTGAAGGCAGAGAACTGTAGGTAGCTTCCCATGTCTAGCAAGGAAAGTGTTAATTCCTGATACTTTCTGGAATCATTGTTTACATTTCACTCAATATCCTTTTTGTCTTCTGGATTACTCCTGGATTATCACTGAAATTATTATCAGTATTATGAATTCTTATTGATAATGTTCATAGAATTGCCAATAAAATTTCAAAATATAATAAAATTCAGATTTGGAGAGCTTGAGTAGGATTTTATCTATTCGTATGAACTCAAAGATCCATGACATGAAGTGATTTATAATTTAATTGAAGCAGAATTTACATTTCAAGAATCGAAAACACTGGTGAGTAATCTCAGTTGGCCACTAGCGCCTTCACTGCAAAATTGCTTTTGTGCCCTTCTTTGTCGTGTATATATGTTTTAAGAACAGAGGTATCTCCAGAAATTCAATAATGCTACAGGATCCATTGAGATCCATTTCAGACTCTTTGTAGAATTTCAGAAAGATATATTTTAAAATTTTTGTAAGTATAGATAAATTACTAATTTTGCATACTATGAATGTGCAGAGGTTTTCATAATCAGCTTCAGGTTACAAACTCCATTTATGGGAAAGTTCATATATTAGACTCTCTGAAGGCATGTGCTGAAATATTAATTTATGTGGAATTTTAGGTAATTATAACATTCTTGAGATTAATTCTTAATAATTTTGTGTACATTGGTGTCTTTGTTTCATAACAAAGAACTGTTTGCAATTACTAATTAAGTTTTGGGTTGCTTAAAATATTAAATATTGTATTTAATTGATCTGCTTTGCCTTAAAAAGAAAAAAATATAATATAAAAATAATTTTAAAGACAACAGAAGCAGTTAGTAATTACAAGAAATATAAATTACAGAGTAAACAACAGAGAAGCTGAGTGGGAAATTTAAATAAAAATTAAGGCAAAATTTATTTTCTGGCAGCAGAGGGAGCTCTTATTGTTTCTTGTCACTACTCTGTGGCGTGGCATTACATGCAAAATTAATAATGCTTTGTTGACAATACAACCTGCTTGTTTAATAAATCCTGTTTCCCAATGAGATCTAAAAGATACAAGTAGAAAAATTAGAAGTGCTATGTATGATTGCATATTTCATATTTCTCTAATAATGAAAATATAAGCATGTTTTCACAATTTAGGTTTGCATGGAATTAGCAAATAGATCACCTTAAGTAATAGTTTGACCTGCAACGGTATCTTTGGAAACAAAATTAAAGTGTTTTAATTTGACAGAGATGTGTCTCATATTTGTCAGGTATTTTTTCAAGTGGTACAAAGCAGAAAATTATTGATAGGAAAGACTGCAGGTGTTCTCTCTTTGCCAAGCTGATCGAAATTTTTCGTATTTGAATTCTTGATATCAAGGTGAACTCTTCTGAATTACATTGGTTTATACATTGGATGTGATCTTGGAGGTGAAGGGCAATCTACACATAACATAGTTTTTCACAGAAGCAAAACAACTGAAATAATTTTCAACTTGTCTCTGATGAAATAACAATTAGTATTTTCTGTCAAAAAGGTTTAGTTCTGATTATTGACATTATGGTATAGTTTATTCTTTTTATTACTATTATTATAACTCACTTTAAATGTTTATAAATACTTATCTCATTGTACACATAGAACTCAACAATAGGGGCCCTGTGTTCAGATACATGGCACAAAAAATGAAATAAAAAAAACAAAAGAAAGTTAGATATTCTTTCAGGCTTGACAAAGACGGAAATATACCTGTTGCTACAAGACTGGCATAAATAAAAAGAAAACTAAAATAAAACACAACAAGCAAATTCAAGAGACTATATAATTTCAAGCTGAATTACATTTACACTATTATTTCAATGAAATTTTAGTGAGTTCTGACTGTCAGTGTGGTTGGTAGACAATGGGATTCAATATTGAGTGGACTCTTCTGTCATGAAGACTTACAGAACTGAGACAGAAAGATGAATACATTTTGATGTCAATGGACGTACATAGTGCTATGTGAGAAAATATGTAGGATTCCTAGTTCACACGTGGACCTAACTCCCTAAATTTTGAAGTCTATGGAAGCCTTGATCTTCAGGAGACCATCTTTGCAGCTAGGGATAGAGCAAGTCTCTTCCACTTGAATAGATCAATTCTATTTCCTCTGCATCTCCCCCTTATAAATAACTTCACTGTGTCTTCTTCTTCTTCTTTTTTTTTTTTTTTATTTCAGCGTATTATGAGGGTACAAACATTACGGTTACATTTTATGTCTTTGTCTCACCCAAGTGAGGGTTAGAGGCATGCCCTTTCCTCTACAATGCATCCCGTGTTCTTTAGTTGTGAGTTTACTCTCCCATCCCCCTAATCACTGGAGAATATTACTGCCATGTGAGCACCCTTGTGTTCATCAGTTAGTACCAATTTGATGGCAAGTACAAGTGGAGCCCATTCTTCTGATCTTGTGGTACCTCACTTTGGATAATGGGCTTAAGTTCAATCCAGGAAAGTATAAGAGGTGCTAGATCACTGTCGTTTCTTATGATTGAGTAATATTCCATTGTATATATATATACCAAATTTTAATAATCCACTCATGAATTGATGGGCACTTGGGTTGTTTCCACGTCCTTGCAATAGTGAATTGTGCTCCCATAAACATTCGGGTGCAAATATCTCTATTATAGCATATTGTTTGCTCTTTTGGGTAGATGCCTAATAGTGCTGTTGCTGGATCGAATGGTATTTCCATTTTTAGCTCTTTGAGATGTCTCCGAATTCTTTTCCACAGAGATCACATTAATTTGCAGTCCCACTAGCAGTATAAGAGTGTTCCTGTCTCTCCACATCCTCGCCAGCATTTGTTGTTTTGGGATTTTTTGATAGAGGCCAATTTCACTGGGGTTAGGTGATATCTCATTGTGGTTTCTAAGAAACATGAACTTAAAGGGATTTATTCCAAAGGCATCTGTCACTAATCTCTAGTTTAATACAGCCCGAAAGAAGGTAAAGGAGAGAGTTATTCAGGTTCATATCTATCATCATTTTTGTCATCCAACTTTAGGAAACTGATACTGTGGACACAAGTAGAATATTTTCAGAATGGTGGATTCCACTTTGAAGAACTGCACAAAGTGCCCTCTAAATATTGTTCAACAAATAAGACTTCAGTGAACTTTCCTTTCTTTCCTTTTTCCTTTCCTTCGTTTTGTCCCTCTTGTTGTTCTTACATGCATTTGGCATTTTCTTAGTATTTACTAAGTACTAGGTCATTTTGCTAATTATTAGAGATTCATTTAATTATTGAAACATGGTATCTTCCCTTGAAGAAAGTCTTACTCAGGAAAAGTGTCCCATTAGGAGGGACCTAATCTCAATCCCATCACCTTTGGTGTTTGTTTTGCTCCATTCTTTTCTTTTTGAGATACACGCAGGCACGCGCGTGTGCACACAAACACACACATACTCCCACCAGGATTCTGTTTCATTCATGCTGTCCTGAGCTTCCCACACACCCTCCTTAAAGATGAAGAAAACAGGCCAAGCAGTGGAAAATGTATTGATTTTTAATTAATTCCTAATGTTAGCATATATGAGTTATAATATCACTTTTATTGGCCTTGACATGTCTTTGTTTTTAGGTTCATTTCATAGCCGTTTTTCCACAGAACAAAAGATCTGTAAGTGAATTTAAAGGTTGCCCCATTAACTAATTGAGAGGAAATAGTCTGTATCTAAAATACATAGGTTGCTAAAAAGTAATGGCTACATA
This sequence comes from Avahi laniger, assembly GCA_963575035.1. Classification (NCBI taxonomy): domain Eukaryota; kingdom Metazoa; phylum Chordata; class Mammalia; order Primates; family Indriidae; genus Avahi; species Avahi laniger. The sequence goes on along the minus strand of CAUYSK010005699.1, from coordinate 26,830 downwards.
CATTTATCTCTATTGTGCATAGTAAACAGGTGTGCTGTTCTCAAATCAGTGTGTTCTTTGTACTTTTTCCCTAACCAATGGAATTCAGTCTCTGTTCTCTTTAATACTGAGGTGAGTGAATTCTTAACATAAGGTTGAAACAATCATTTCAAACTCTCCCCTATTTTTCTTAGTCTACCTCCTTTTTATCCATCTATTTCGGTGTCTTTTGAGCAGTTCTTTCTCTCTCATCCCTAGAACAATTTACCTTGCTTGTTCACAAAGCCTATCTAGCTACCTATGAATCTTTTTAACATTAATAACACTTTTTATTTGTAATGAATTTTCATTATAGGGAAAAAATAATTAACAATTCAACAAAATTATCAGCTTTAGATAGTGATGCTTCTGTTATGTCCATGAAGAGTCTCACTAAGTCAACAGCTACAGAGTGCTTTAAATGGAATGCCATCTTGTATATTTAAATTTATCTCTTTGTGTACTGTATTTTAATTGATGTTATTATTTTTATAGAACCAAATATAGTTCTTAAGAAACTGATTAGGACAGTTGTGTTAAAAGATACAAATAAAATACCTCTTACAAATATAATATTTTCTTATCTAGAATGGAGCTTTCCTTAGACAGTATGCGTCTCCCCAAAACAGTGAGGAGGATGTCTTAGTTCAAGTCAAGCTTTATGAAGTTTCTCACACTGAACTACAAATATAGCACTCTAGAAGGGATTTTATTGCACGGTTTTTAAATCTAAGCATTGTTAGTTGAAATTCTAACTAACTCCACCATTTACTAGCTCTATTATATTAGACAAGATATTTAACCACTCTGGAGCCCATTTGACTCATTTGTAAAGTGGAGGAATATAATGGTATTTCCAGCTGAGAAAGTATCATTAATACTAATGATGCATGTAGTACCCTTACATAGAGTAGACACAAGGTTAGTTCTTTCTACCATTAGAGGTACCTAAGTTAGAATGTGACTCTTGGGTGAAAGTTGCTGTTTTTGTCAGTGTATCCACAGCCCTTAGCACAGAGTAGGCAATGCAAATTTTGAAAGTATTTCTGGATTCTAGTTGTTTCCATGGTTACTCTTGAAACTACCTGCTGTATATATGCATACATTCTCATTTGTAAGGTATTTAAAAATGGCATTGTTAATATAATTATATAATATCTATTTTCCAAAAGACATTTTTATCTCCAGGGAAGACAGAAAATTGTTGAGAAATAAATTTGACCAAAATCTTTCATGCATATTCAAAGATCACTGCAAATTATATTACCTTAAAAAGATAGGTTTGAAGTAGAGAGGCACAAGTTTCTTGAAAAACATGAGTTAATTAAAGATGTTTTCTAGATTGAGTGTCATAGGATAAAAAGAAAATAAGCAAAAGAGAAGAAAATAAATTAAATACCTCTATGATTTCATGTAGGGACAAGAAGAACAAATTTAAATATCACTTTCAGTCTTTGTGTGTCAAGATAATTTTATTTTACTACCGTCTCCAGCTCAAAGTGCTGGGAGAATCAAATACACAATTAAAATGAGATAACAATAATAAACAGCAATAGTTAAAACATCATAAAAATCCATACTGAAGATAAAAAACACAGGAATAAAGAAGCTTTTGGTGCTTGGGGGTCATTCTTTAAATTCAAATCTGTTAATAACAGTCTAACAATCTGTATTCCCTGAAATGAGTGTGTGATGACTCGGGATCCAATTGCCTGTTACAGAGGCTAGTATTGTAGTTGCATTAGTCCTTTCTGTCAGGGTTGGGAAACATAGATCCTAACAGGCCCACATGCAGAGATTTGTATTAAGCGTAAGTTATTCATACAGCTTTGATTTACCATTGTAACTTGCTATAACTTAGCACTGGAAGTGGCTGCTGTCATTATTATGCTGTTGTATTTCAAAAGAGCTTTAGTTGGCAATGCTGCTATTTCTGTAAAGGCAGAAAAGTGTCTCCAGCAACTTGAGATATTAACGAGGCTGGCAGCAAATTTCTGCAATGTTGTGAAATAAGATCAATTGTTCAAAGATGTTACCTTCAGTGATTGCTCAGGAACTAAACTAGAGAATGAACGTGTTCAGTTCTGAAATTTTCAGAGTGGTCTTGGCTCACAAGGAGAAATAGTATATACTGAAGAGAAGGTATTAAAATATAACAAATGGGGTTATGTAAAATATAAACCAACAGAAATAGAGGTTTTGAAACTGTGACAACCTTTGAGATACGTGAGGTTAGACTTTAGTGTATTCATGATTTTGTTCTTATTTTTTTATTTCAAAATATTATGGAGGTAAAAATGTTTTTGGTTACATGGATCACTTATGTTTGAGTCAGGGTTATAAGTGCACCCATCACTCAGAGTGTTCATTGTACCAATTAGGTAAATTTTCACCCATATCCTCCTCCCTACTCTCCCTTGCCTGATTTCTACTGAGTTTTACTTCCCTCTGTACATGTGTATGCTCACCGGTTGGTTCCAGTTTAATAGCGACTACATGTGATATTTGCTTTTCCATTCTTTAGATATTTCACTTAAGATAATGGTCTCCAGTTCCACCCAAATTGTTGCAAAAGGCTTTAATTCATCCTTCTTTGTGGCTGAGTAGTATTCTGTAGTATACACACACCACATTTGTTAATCCACTCATGAATTGATGGACACTTGGGTTGATTTCACATCTTTGGAATTGTGAATTGTGCTACAATAAACATTTGAGTGTATGCGTATTTTTGATAAAATGACTTCTTTTCCTATGAGTAAATACACAGTAGTGGTAGTGCTGGATCAAATGGTAGGTCTACATTTAGTTCTTTGAGGAATGTCCACACTGTTTCCCATAGAGGTTGTACTAACTTGCTGTCCCACCGTCAGTGTAGAAGAATTCCTTTCTCTCTGCACCCATCACAGAATCTATTGTTTTGGAACTTTTTAATAAAAGTCATTCTGACTGGGGTAAGGTGATATATCATTGTGGTTTTAATTTGCATTTCACTGATGATTAGTGACACTGAGCATTTTTTCATATGTTTATTGGCCATTTGTCTATCTTCTTTTGAAAAGCTTCTGGCCATGTCTGTTGCCCATTTTTTAATGAGGCTTTTTTTTTTTTCTCTTGCTGATTTGTTTGAGTTCTTTATAGATTATTATCCCTTTGTAGGTTGTTATCCCTTTATCATAAATATAGCTTGTGAATTTTTCTTCCATTCTATAGGTTGTCTATTTTCTCTGTTGATTATTTCTTTAGCTGTGTAGAAACTTCTTAATTTAATCAAGTCCCATTTATTTATTTGTCGTTGTTGTGATTACCACTGGGATTTTCTTCATAATTTCATTGCCTAGGCCAATATCTAGAAAAGGTTTTCTGACATTTTCTTCTAGCATTCTTATGGTTTCATGCCTTACATTTAAGTCTTTTATCCATCATGAATTAATTTTTGTGAGTGGTGAGAGATATGGATCTTGTTTCATTCTTCTGCATGTGGCTTTCCAATTTTCCCAGCACCATTTATTGAATAGGGCTTCTTTTCCCCACTGTATATTGTTGTCTGCTTTGTCAATAATCAATTGACTGCATGTGGATGGTTTTATGTGGGTTCTCTGTTCTGTTCCATTGGCCTATGTCTCTATTTTTGTGCCAATATCATGATGTTTTCGTTATTATAACCTTGTATTAATAGCATGATTTGAAGTCTGGTAATGTGATGCCTCCAGATTTATTATTTTTGCTATTATTTCTTTGGCTATTCAGGCTCTTTTCTGGTTCCAGATGAAGTGTGGAATTATTTTTTCTAGATCTGTGAAATATGATGTTGGTATTTTAATGGGGATTGCATTGAATCTGTAAATCACTTTGGGATCCATGATTTTCAATGGGAAAAATACATCTTTCTTTTCAGCAATCTCCAATTAAAATTTATCATTTCTTTTGATTTCGAATGTAGGTAAATCACAGTAGATACCAATACTTATAATTTTGTTACTAATATAAATCATAGATTTTTTATATTTTATTAGTTTGTTGTGAATATGTTGTTTACAACAAATACATTGTTTGCATCCATTAGTACTTAAAAATTAATATTAATATAGTTTTATACCTGTACTATAACACATTAAAAAATTCCACATATACTACTATGACACAAATGTCCATGTATAATATGTTGATAATTGTATTTCAATATAAATTTGTTCCTTTGTCATGATGTAAAATTTATTTTAGGCATTTAAAGATATTATTTTGATAGGCATTTAAGAGTTGACAGCTTTCAATAGACTGCAAATAAGTGAATGTCACACAATAGGTTAAGAACTCCCCATTCATTGGGGACAGAAATATATTCTGCCAAGGCTAAGCAAGTCATGACCAAAAAACTTTTTAGCACTAATAAAATATCAGCACCTTTTGGAAACTAACAAAGGTCAAATTCTATGCTGACAAACAATCCCTTCTTTTACAACTGAAGAAAACTATCTGCAAAAGATGCCAAATGGCATCTCCTAGCATACAAATACTTCTGTATCATCATAGAAAAATATGCTGGAACAGTGCCTGTGTTATAGGTATCTCAAAATAGATATAGAGCAGCCTGGTAGGGTGGACAGATCACCTGGCATAATTGTATTCTAATTTCTATCACAAGGTTTCTATCTGACTTTGCTACTATCTAAACTTTCAGGCTTATTTCTTTATTTATATAATGAGGAAATTGGACACTATAGCTCTTTTAGATTTAAAATTCTTTTTCAGATATCTATCATCCCTTGATTAAAATGATTTTTTCGACTCCCGGTATAATCAAATGTATTACTAAAAGGTTTCTGTGGTGAGATTTTATTGTATTGATTCTTCCACGATTCAAAATGTTAAGACTAACCATCTTATCACTATTCATTAGAATTCATTAGATTTTAACCATAGTTACATGTTTCAAAAACCGGGTACTTATGTCTGAAGATATTTCAGCTATTAATTAGCTACTCATGCAGTTTTTCTCCAAAATCAGTTCGTGGTTTTACTGTGAAGAATTTTAGTTTCTTATTCAGTACAAATTGCTATGGCAGTTACTATGATCACATGAACATTTCACCTGCTGCTTGGAAAAAAAATTACAAATCTTTCTAAATTTATTGGTAAAGTGCTTTTTCTCTGCAAGGGATTTTTTTTCAGAGAGTAACGTAAAAACATACCTATTTATTCTCAACTTTTTAAAATTTTTTCCCTATCCATTTCTAGTTGTGCAATGGTATAAATATTTTAATCTTGAAACCTTTATAAATTAGGATTACCTTTAAGATGTGATCTTTTAATTTTTCAAGAGAACATTTAAGCTCTTAAAAATTTTATATATTCATGTGAAGTTACTCTGTGAAACACCTCATATGTCTTACTAACTTAGCATTTTATAAACAGAGGTTTGAGGTTTACATTTCTTTTAAGTATATTAGTAAAAGGAACGGTCTGCCTATAGAATTGTTTATTCCATAAAATATTGAGAATAAAAGAGATAAGGTTAAGGGGATTTTTGTTTTTTAAAGTATTCTCTAGTTTCTTAAGCTAAACCTTCCCAATTGCTCTTATCAAATGAATTTAAGTTGTATGCGGGGGAGGTGTTGGGATGGATCGGGGTCATTTTACAGTATTGTGAAAGGGTGACTTTACTATAAGCCATTTTCATTCCCGTGGCATTGATGTCTTAGATAATGCTATTAAAATTAAAAAGCTGCCCATAAGCCTAGTAGTGAAATGATAAACAAACAAGGACAAGTATTTCTTGCCAATGACAGACAGTTGTTTATAAGTATGCCTTAATCCACAAATTACTTTCCCTTAATTAATTAGTTTAATGTTTGCAAAGCACTTTGAGGATGAAAGAAGTGAAAGGAATTATATAAATGCTAGAAATTTTTAATGGACTCAATTCTCCTCTCAGAGGCTGAGAGCTCACCAGCTGCCTATCTTCCTAGATGAGGACCGGAGAAATTGTCCTCTAGAATTTCTCCAGGGCTGAAGATTCTGCCGCCGTGATATGCTGGCATTTGACTTTCTGAAATGTTGGAGAACCAAATCTCTCCTTTCTTTGCATTTTGCTAACCAGAAGAAAGCCTTTTTAAAAGGAGGAAGGAATGTGTAAATAGTTGAAAAAATAAATTAGAGGGGAGGGAAGAAAACTTATTACCAATCTTTTGCCCTATATTTTAGGCATTTTTTTTCCAAAATAAAAGTGAATTCCAGTCATGTTTTCATTAAATTCTGCAAGCAAGCAAACAGATTCATGTTAGAATCATGAGTTGTTTTTCAGCATTTTCAAAAAAAGCAGCTGGGCGTAGTGGCTTTTTCTTGTAATCCTAGCACTCTGGGAGAGCAAGAGGGGGTGTCACTTGAGCTCAGGAGTCAGAGAGCAGCCTAAGCAAGAGGGAGACCCTGTCTCTACAAAAAATAAAAAGTTAGCCAAGCATTGTTGCACACACGGTAGGTAGTCCCAACTATTTGGGAGGCTGAATCAGGAGATTGTCCAGAAGTCTGAGGTTGTTGTGAGCTAGGTTGATGCCTTGGCACTGTAGCCTGGGCAACAGAGTGAGACTCTGTCTCCAAAAATAAATAAATAAATAAACAAATAAATAAAATCCAAAGAAGCTATCTTAAAAGACTCAGATGTCACTATGATTCTAAAATTAATATCTGTGTTTAAAATGCTCTGGGTTTTATCTTTAATACAGAAGGTTAATATGGATATTAAAAATTAATATAATTTCAGTCATGAAAAATTAATTGGAGGAAAACAAACTTGAAAATATATTTTTTATTTATAATTTTTCCAAATAAAACTTCTATATCTTGGAAGTAACCAAGTACTAGCTGTCATTGTTAAAGTGCTCATATAAAAAATGATAATGAAATATGTATTTCTTGATCTTCATTCATAACAATGAAATGAATGAAAAAATCTTTGATGATGTCTATTATATATTTGTTGACTATCGATGATCTGCTTGAAAGCATGTTTTAAAAGTAGGATAGCATAAGCTATCAAAAAAGAATCATTATTACTCTAATGTGCTCCCAAAGTATATGCACTGTAATTTAGTTTTCAAAGATTGGAGGAATATAAAATTCTATATTACTATAATAATAAATTAGAAGAAAAAAATTAAAAGCCTTAGTTTATGTTCCAAAATTCAGAGAAATATCTGCCTCCATAGCAGCCAAATCCCTAAGAGATAAAAGCTGGTGTTTTAGAAATAAAATAATGCTGAAAATTTAAAGAAATAAAGCCAAAATTATTTATTATTTAAATTTGGTTCATAAAAAGAAAACCCAGTTTCTTCAGAATAAAGCTGAGAGTGTACATGGCTAAAAATACTTGGACATGAGATAAGATTAGCCAACAGGGTAGAATAGAACTCAAGATTTAATTTAAATTTGTTTTCCATATTTAATAATATGGTTAAAAAGGCAGAATCTTTGCTTGTGCATACAAATGCGTTTCTATTCTTCAAAAAATCATTTCCTCTGATAAAAAACTGGAACATTTGTATTTTTTAATAAGAATTATAAAGAATGTTGGCTGTTAAGAATGTGGGATCTGAGATGAGAATGATAGATTTTGAATTGGGACTCCACAACTGACTAGGCAGGAACCATTGTAAAAATTGTACCTTGAGATCCTCATCTGTAAAACAAGAAACTGTGAACCCTGGTGTCCTCATCTGTAAATTGAGAATAAATATAATGCTTCTCTACTAGGTTGACCTTAAGTTTTAAAGAAAATAATAAGGCACTTAGTATATGCCTAGTATATGATGAACAGTTAATAAATGTTAGTGACTATTATTTGCAGGAAAGCCAGTAGAGCAAACCTGGAGCCAAACTTCACAGGTTTGAGTCCTAGCTCTAACACTTACTGGACTTGTGACTTTGGGCAAGTTTTTATTTTTATTTTATTTTATTTTTTTCTTTTCATGGTCAGCTCTTACTCAGAACTTGGGCAAGTTGATAAATCTTTGTGTGTTTCCATCCTCCTATATGTAAAGGTAATAATATTATTCATTTTTTTTACTGTAAGGATTAAATATGTTAATAATACACAATTCATTTTAAAACATATCTTGTATTTGTTCAGTGCCATGTATGTGTTAGCAAGTAAAACTTAAATAGTATTAATATATATGACATTGGTAATTAAATAAGTTTTCAAGAATGTTTAGTTTACAATCATATATACCTATATGGATTCATTCATTGAATTAGGGGGAACTGGAAGACATCAGGTTTGAGGAGATATTAATGAGTTTGTTTCTGTATGTGCAGATTTCGATTCCCTTGGAGACATCCAAGTGTGATATTAAGTAAGCGTTTGGATATACGGGTTAGGAGCTTAGACTAGTGGTCTGAACTACTGTTTAGACAAAATGGTGGTGGTGAGAAAGAGGGGGCACAGATGAAAATTGAAGTGAGAGTAACAAATGACACAGTCTAGAATGCCTATTGAGGGACTAAAAAATGAAACTTTTAGTTAAAACTCAAAATACAGTTTATTACAAAATCTTTTTGAATCCTCTGGCTGGGCACCTATGCCAGCTGTCACTGTATTTCTTTAGATTAAAACGACCACAATAAGTATTGTCTCCTGAGAAATGGGATCAGTTTTAAATCTGGATGCAGTCATTGGAATAGAGGCTTCTCCTTTCTCCTTCGCTTGCCTGGCAATTGGGCAAATGGTAATGAACCGTTTCATTTTGAGCCATAGCTGTAGGTAGTTCTGGAAACTTTGGGCAAGGGCTGTCCTAGATTAGGAATTTAAGAAAAAGACTGGTAGGGTTCAGGTAATAAGACAGTGACTTACAAAATTGAACTAGAGAACCAAAGGTCAAATCGAACATGGAAATTTCCAGAAATCTGAAGTTACTTCTTTTGAGGTTCATGAAGACCTGGCCATTGTGAATCCTCTGGATTCTACTCATGCCCTGGATATTTGGCATTTGTCCAGAGTTTGGCCTACATTCTTCTCTTCCTGCTTTTATTTATGTTTCAGATTTTTTTTCTTTCATTTTCCTGCCTATCAAAATTCCACTGTTCTATCCTTCTATTTTTAGCGTAAGGTAAATTCCTTTCTTAACTTATTTTTCTATAACAAACATTAATGACAATGGAAATTAGAAAATCAAATTCTTTCCCCTCACTCTACTTCTCTCTCCAATGTATCTTTAATGTTGTATGTCTTAGATTCCCAGAAAGGATACATGGTAGAAATGTATAAAGATTAGGAGATTGTATATATGTGTGTGTGTGTGTGTGTGTGTGTGTGTGTGTGTGTGTGTGTGTGAATACCTGATGGATTTCCAAGACAATTAAGTCACATATTATTCCACTGAAAGCTACACAGTCTGCATAAAATGAAAGGAGGGAGGAAAGTATTCAGGGCTATGAAGGTGAATGGTGACGGACGTACAGGAGAAGTAGTGGTATGACAGATGAGAGAGGGACAGAGAATGAAAGAAGTTTATTTTTCTTTTATCTCTCCCTTTCCTACTTGCACTGTAGCAGTTCACAAGGCATACCTCAAAGTCAGTATATATTCACACACCTCCCTGCACACACATACACACAAGCATAATATAAAAGCTTGGCATTTGCCATTGTAAATGCTGATGCTTGTTAACACTAACTGCAATCCTGATAAGGCTCTTTTTCTCAGGAAAATTGGCTTTTAATTTTAAGATATACCAGCTCAAGGAAAAAAAGGAGGTCTCCTAAGTCTCATTTATACTTTGAATGACACTTATAATCATATTTCTCCATTTTTGTGCCATAACCACTGTATCATACCAGCTGAACTTGCAGTAGCAGCAGCGAATCTTAGACATTTTTTTGCTGCCTGTGGCTTAAGCAAAAACTGACTTCATCACAGTCTTAGTACCAGTTACATGAATAATGTCTTCATATATTTTGCTCGGCAATTATTAATGGTCGGGGCCATTATTTTGAATGGTGCCCCTCCATCTCTCCAGGATTGTGAAACTGTAGTTAAAGATACTAGCCTCTGAAGGTCTATCAGGGAGAAAACACTGGATTCCCAATGACTACAGATGGTTGCAATTTGAGAGGAATCATTTTAGAGACACTGGCTATGTGTAGAGACTACCACAGCTGAAAACTTATTTTGTTTGATGTATATATTTGTTTGGAACAAGTACCTTTGTGTTGAAAGTAATAAATGTCCTCTTGTTTAAATGACAATTGTTGTGACTGCTACTCTTGCATGAGCAATAATATACAAGAGAAAGTAAACTCATTCAATCTGAAGATAATGAAAAAAGATATCTAGAAATACATAGAGACTGAATTGATATGTTGTCAAGAGGATTCCAGAAGACAGTATGTGTAAAACGTCATGTCTGATGCATAAAGAGACTTATGATGACTTTTGTCTGTGGTGAGCAAATTATCACATGTATGTTAATTCTGAAGTAACAACACTAATAATCTCCAACACGTGAGTCTCATTTGTTTATCCCTTATTACGCCTTTAATTTTCCTTATATCTCTCTTCTAACATCTTAAATATTCTTTTCTCATACTCTCACCTAATATTTGCATTTTCATCTCTTGGTTGTTTTTTCCTACATATTTATCATTGCTTAAGGCTTGTAGTAGAACCAGATGTACTAAGAAAAAAAAAATTATTATCTTTCAGCAACTGGAGGATCTCCGCACGCATCCTTTTATCCATCAGTGTTTTTTAATCACTTCTCTATTTCTGAGTAGAGGGCAGAGCTGGAAACCATGATCCTCATATACATATTAACATTGCTAGTGGAATAATGAGGAGGGGGAGGCAAGACAAGGAGAAATGAGACATAGGATTCAATTTTCACATTCACCGTATGCTAGACTTTGGGCGTATTGTCCTTTTTGTAAGATAGATTAATCAGGAAGTCATGGTTAGGCAGTGGATAGGCCACACTTTTGAATAAAATTATTTATATGGATACTAATAATTCCACATTTCCTCAATGGAAATCTATTTCCTTATCTCCCTCTCTTGTACTTTTTCTTTGTCTTCCTCCACTTTAATGAAGGTACCATTAATCACTTTTATAGATTCTTTGTGGTTCCTCTGAAATTGCCAGTTTATATCATATACCACATCCTATTTCCCTCGTGTTAAACTCACTATTTGACCCCTGAGTCCTAAATATTCTTCTACTTGTCCATTTTCTACTTGCAACAGATTATTGTTTCTATAGCGCTCCCCTTGTACCTATAGCTGAAGGTTATGACTTTATATAAAATATTTCTATTTTTTTGTTTAATTTGCATCTGAGGTAGCATGGTTAGTTAATCCTATACAATGAGTATTTCTAACTCTTCCTTGTGTTGAATTGATTTGTTTCAATGAACTAGAACCACTCATAAATGCTTAGGCTCCAATTGCAAGGAAACCTTTGTAAAGCCAATTAAATATCTTATGGGCTCCTGTATTTTAATTATCTGTGCAAGCCTGTCTCATTTAAAAAGTTGTAAACCCCTTCAGATAAGGAACTATGTTTTACTGGTATTTTTTACTCCTGGTGTTTTTCCCCTTTCTGAACTCTTATTAAACATTAAATGAGAAACACTGACTTAAACAATGAATGGAAAATTTCCAGTGGTGTGAGTGGATGGATAGGCATGGAATTTAACATTATTCTACATACAAATAAGGGTTAATTAAATACTTAAGCTGAGCTGAAACAAACAGCTTTAATGACTCTTAACCATTCTAATTGTTCTAATGCATCTAGACCAATGCCAACACTTTAAAAGAGAAAACCACATTCAGAGAATCCACACACTGTGTGTAGAAAAGCTGGTATTTGTCTATTATAACAGGATGCCTTACATGAGAGAAAACTTCTGACTCCATCAACACTGCAAATGAGCCTTTTTTGCATTTATGGGTAAGGAAGCTCATTTATTTTATCATTATCTGTTTTATTACTAATAACAGGCTCTTTACTCCTACGCACGAGGATGACAATAAAAAGGAAGCAATCACTGGAAAAAATACAGACTATACATAATACTACCATTGTTATCATGCATTAAGTATAATTGCAATAAATTATGGTTGCCCTCAAAATCAAGTCTTTGTCCCAGTGTTCCAGAAAGAACAGATTAAGCAAATAATTTCTGCTTTGCAATAAGAGGCAATCGTTAGCAATTTGGTAAGACCACTTAGACTTATTTAATAATCAGAAATGTTAAAGTCCTTTGGAAATTTTCTAGTTAATAGAATTAACCTGTAGTGAAATGAGACATGTCTGAATTGAAGTCCTTTTTCAGTGATAACATCTAGAGTAAAAGTTGTCTCTAGGGATAAAGAAATTAGTATTCACATTAGTGGTAAACTTGTTATCAGAATACTTACTCTTTGGTCTTTTATCCTTGAAGAATTCTACAACTGGATAGATTCATAAGTTTGCCCTTCATCATCACCTGTTTTGCCTGTTTTTATTTCAAGGAATATTGGCTTTCACCATAATTTCCAAATCTAAACTTCAAGGATAACATAATCTGCCTTGTTCTCTTCCTACTTTTGTTAGGAAATGCAAGGTATGAACAAGCCCAGTACAATCTATTCATCTAGCTTGAAAATTGGCAAGGAATCAATATAATCACTATAGCCAAACTCATGCTGGGGTTTCAGAAGATGAACTAAATACTGTGTCCAAATGTCATCTCTTCAAGGCAAGATTCCCAAACTAATTCCAAGAGCACAGATAACTCCAGGATACCCAGTAATGTTTCAACATCATCATGTTTATGAAGAACTATAAAGAAAGTATACTCATTTATTTGTTTCTAATACTTACACACATAAAAATTTATTTTTGTATTTTTCATACCCTTTTTTCTAAATTTTATATTAATATATAGGTTTCCCAAGAGGTTTTTTATGTTCTCATTTCAAAATCCCTTTCTGTATAGTGTTGCACTCTCTGTATAGATCGAGCACCACATCAGTGGATGATACTGAGTATCTTTGACTTCTCATTATAGGCAGCATCAAACGTTTTCTTCTTTGGAAGTCTGTCAAATACATGTTTCTGCACCTGTTTGTCCTAAAAGAGCCTTATATGGATTACGTGCAAGGTTTTATTTTGTATAGTAATGATATAGACTATGAGTTGGAGTTTAAATTTTGAAGTTTACATTGTGTTACAAAATGATTGTGTTATTATCGGCTAATCTATGAATTCCTTTGTGTCTTCCCTGGTCACCCAGGAGATAAGCACATATGACTTTCAGGCATTGTAAACAAAAAAACACTTCTTAATGTTTTCTTGGGTGTAAGGTGCTAGTATTATATTACCCTCTGCCTTAAGAGTTTTTGTGAACAAATCAGATATGATATCACCCTTGTCTGGACTTCTGGGTCTCTTTGTCCATTTAACTTCTCTTGTTTTGTTTTGTTGTAGTTGTGTTTAGACATATGTTATATTGTACAGCAAATCTGTAATCCCACATGGTAGCTTTGTTGTACATATTTTGTCCCTTCACGATGACTAATTTATCATTTGAGCCTACCGTCTTTGTTTTGAAGATCAAGTAAAACAAGTCACGTGACACATCATAAACTATAACTGGTTGTAAAATCATAAGGTATCCCAACATGTATCAAATGCATGCTGACAAAATTAAAACAAAATTTCTTCATTCAAAATTAGTAATATAAAAGGAAAGGGAATTAATTAATATTAAGTTTTCAGAATATGCTAAAACCGTATATTATCTCATTTAATCCTCACAAATTGATCAAGTATCTCCATATCCTGACGAAGAAAAAAGGAGATTCAAGAGATTAGGTAATTTATCAACTCTGCAGCATAGATAGTTACATATGATTCACTTCCAGATCTTCTGAAATAATAGTCATGCTCTTTCTTCTACAATGCATTACCTATGTTTTAGAATTATTTTATAAGTAAACTGAAATATGGCATGTGCAAATTTTTATTTTTTTATATCTAGCACTGTACAATATAAATTACTTTTTCTACAAAACTAAATGAATTCTAAACAACATTATGTTCTCCTCTTCTAACTAGAGTACATAGAAGGGTATAGGTTATGTATTCAACCTCTAAGGAGATATTTCCTTAAGATTACCTTTTTGTATGATAATTTATATATTTATATGGTGCAATTATAAAGATTCCTGGCCCCCATCTATGGAAACATGTCTCTAATTTATAGCTCAGTGACTAACATTTCATAACAATGGAATTATGTCTTTGTTATTATGTCTAGCAAAGTACTCAGCACGTAGCAAGTACTCAATAAAAGAACACATTAAATGAGCAAATGGAGGAACTATGGGAAGGAATAAAGACAGCAGTGTGTTGTGAGAAGTACAATACAACTAGAAGCTGGGTGTCTTGGCTACCAGTTATAAATCATTAATTAACTACTCGAATGACTCAAATGAACTGTAAAAAATCTCCTAATTTTTGAACTTCTGTTTTTTCATCTTTAAAGCATATTACATCTCTAATATACTTTCCATCTCAAATATTTACCAATTCTCTGCATTGCTCAAGGAGATATTATGTTCTTTTATTTCTTAAATTACCAAACTTTAGCTGATATTAATATACAATGGTATGATCAACTAATTTTTAACAAAGGCACCAATAGGACACAACAGGGAAAGGGTAGTCCTTTTAATAAAGGCTGCTGAGAAAATTGGATGTCCACATGAAAAAGAATACAAGTGGACCCTTATCTTACACCATACATGCAAATCAACTCCAAATAGATAAAAGATCTAATTATAAGACCTAAAAGCATAAAATTCCTATGAGACAGAATATGGGGAAATATCCTTGACATTGACCTTAGCAAAAATTTTTAATATAACATCAAAAGGTCAGGCTACAAAAGCAGAAATATATAAGTGGAACATCAAACTAGAAAGTTTCTAAACAGCAAAGGAAAAAATCAACAAAATGAAAAGACAATCTGTAAACTTAGAAAAAATAATTGCAAACCACATATCTGATGAGGGGTTAATATCTAATTTTATAAAGAGCTCTTAAAACTCAATAGCAGAAAAGCAACCAAATTAAAAAATGAGCAAAGGACATGAACAGGCATTTCTCCAAAGAAGATATAAAAATAACCAATATGTATATGAAAAAGTGCTCAATGCCAAAAATTTGACTCATAATAAAATGGACTCATGACCAGAAGAAAAAAAAAGGGGATGATTATATTATGTTCTGTACAGTTATACTTTATTTGGTTCTAGGAAGACATCTATTTTAGTGAAAAGGTAGAGTTCATCCAAAATAATGGTACTAGACTGAAGATGCATGTGTTTTCAATGTCATGGTGAGTAATATATCCCTCTAAGAAGAAGGGCAAGAGTGCTAAGTATTCAGCATTTGTGTGGGAGAATTCCACACAATTAACAACGGCCCCTCCCAAAATTCCAATGGTATCTCCTGCAAGAATTTGTATCAGTATTAAAAGACAAAATAAACAAAACATGATATTTTAGTTTATGTGGAAAGACCTGGGGACATTTAACTTCGGGAATGTAATAACTTCCATTGCACTGAGAGCTTTCCTGTAGCAGCCGGTGAAAATGAGGTTAACAGGAAGAAGTTATGGGGAGGGTAGGGAAGAGTAGATTTTAACTTAATATGTAAGGAAAAAATCTTTAAGATTCATAATCAGAGACAAAATTTGGAAAAATGGTCATTTCTAACTCATTCGCTTTCTTCTGAGGATAACCATTTTATTATCAAGGT
Organism: Avahi laniger; assembly: GCA_963575035.1. Classification (NCBI taxonomy): domain Eukaryota; kingdom Metazoa; phylum Chordata; class Mammalia; order Primates; family Indriidae; genus Avahi; species Avahi laniger. The sequence goes on along the minus strand of CAUYSK010005699.1, from coordinate 11,009 downwards.
TTATCTTTTTACTTGCTCAGCACAAATTAGAAGAATTTGACTTTTGTCAAACAACAAGCCACAGTTAGCTATTTATCTATTTATAGATAGTTATCTATCTATCTGTCTTATGTACCCTAAAGATCAGCTACATTTTGGAAGATCGACTTCTCACCTTTACATTTCCAACTTAGCTGACAATAGCTCTTTTTAGTTTATGGAGAAAACATGACAAATCTAACTCTAACATTCTCATTCTGTATGTGATATTTTTCTAGAACTTCACTGTACTTAGGCAGACTTGATTTCCTTGGTGGAATTTGAGCTAGAATTTGTTATTGTCCATTTAACATTTGGACCGTTTTCAGTGTTTGCTTCTTGCAGTTCAGTCAGATAATTCCTAAATACATCTGACTGATTACTATTCAATAATTATTTATGTCAAAATACAGAATTTTGATTTCCACGCCACTTTTGTCCAGAGTTTGATTAATAACAACCCAGCCCCATTTATCAGTGTATTATACCTGAAACATTCTGAAGCATTAGAACGATATATGTTAGCACTATATAAAATGAGCTTTAAATAAAAGGTTTCTATTCAGTTAAGCACCAATGATGGACAAGGATGTATGGAAGAAAGAAGAAAATGTTAAGGAAGTCCTACTACACTTGAACAATGCATTGAGGCCAATTAAGTAAAACTATTCCAGGTTGTAGTGGGACTTGTCCTAGTCAGAAACTAATTTAACATCATCTGGTGATGGGAACCAGAAGATACTTTAATCATCTGGAATAACATTATATTTTGGATAGCACTGTTTTAGCATAATTTAATAGGGGTTTCCTAAAAACTGTCCACATATAATACTTTATTTTCTTCAAGTTTTAAATACCAGTTTGAGGCAGTATGAAATTAGTGTGTGATTGGGAGATTATGAGAATAGGGGAGTGAACTCTTTAGAGGAGCAGGAGCTTTTAAGGAATAGATCACAGTTTACGCATTCAGAGGAATGCTATCCTTCAAAAGATGCACCTTGATAAACTTGTTATGGGCAAATTGCCATTGCTCCAAAAATAAATTTTGGATATTTTTCTTTTGTAGTAATCTTTAATAGGTTTACAGCCAATGTACTTAGTTTCATTTCTTGGCCATCACATTACTTTTTAAATTAGCCTAGTCTACATAGCCGTTTCTTTTAACTAAAAGCTATCTTACTCAAATATTATATTTATTTAGTTAAATAATCAATAAATAAAAACAGCAACAAAAATGTGCCTCTGAATAATTTGAAATATTTTAAAAATATAATCTGAAAAATACCATTATATAATCTCAAAAGCAATTTCCAAAGAGAGATTTCAAAATTGTTTTTGAGCAATACCATTTTGGTTTGATTAAGCATGTAAATTTGAAGGACATAATGTGGTGGGAAAATATTTTGATTTTAGGCTTTATAATAGTTTTTCCAAACTCTTTTGCATTATTTTGCATTCATTTTCCATATTCCTATATGTTATTTTGGGAAAACTCTCAGAAGTTATGCTATTTGAGCTGAGATTCATTGGGAGGAGTCCCAAAATATATATCTTATTTTTTCAAAGCTAAAAAGTAAAATTATCTAAAGAATAATTTCTCTTCATCTCTGATTTACCTACTAAATGAAGCCTCATTTGGTTACTCCATCCCTTGAGAGAAAAAATGACTAATCATTCTACTTCTATCTAATTGGGAAAAAAGATGATAAACAGGGGAGATCCCCTGCTTTTGCACATATATGTGTTACCTGTGGAGGCCGCCTCATTTGAAGAGGCCTCGCATAACCCGCTAAGATTTGCAATGGGAAAGATAAATCTAACCTCTTATGTTGTTGACTTACACTTACGCAGTAATAAAGAGATTTCAAACTCCAACGTCTTATTTTTTTTTCTAATGATTCATTTTGTTTAAATCTTGGCTGAAGAAAAGGACATTATCTGCTAGATGTCCTCTGAGAGAGCAAAAACAATTTCTTTGCTGTTCTGAACACAATCCCCCATTCATTCATATGCTTCCAGCTCTTTTGGATGAATGTGTTCCTATTTTCTCTAAATTTACTAATTGATATCTTAGAAATTCAATTGTTCTCTTATAATGGTATGGCAAGGGGTTTGACTTGCTCTTTACCGTTCTTTCCTCTCCAGGGTGATACAAAACACATATGTTAAATTCCAAGACAAAGGATGTAGTTTGAAGTTTAGGAACCTGGTAAAATTTAATTCTAAATTATTTTTTGTTTTATTCTTATATTTGATTCAGTAATCTCTAGTTTTCAATCTCCAAGAATTGATGAATTTCATCAAATTTTAGGCAGCCCGCACAAGTTAGAAAAATGTCTACTGTCATTAACCTTCACTCTCTGTAATAACACTTCAATTTTTTAAGTAACTTTTATGTTCATAAGATGTGCTAATACTCTTTTCACTTAACTAGTAAGATAAAAATATTACATAATCAGGTATCTATCAGAAATACAATAAAAATAACAACAAGAAAAAATCAAAGTGACATCAAAGCACACATTGAGCTGACAGGATCTGATATTTATATCATTAGGAAATCATAAAATTGTTTTTGGTGGAAATATTAAAACACAATTAATGCACATAAACACTCAAAGTTATATTCACTTTCTCTGATATTATAAAAAAACCTCTCTTAAAACTTTTCAGTATACCAGATAGGAGTTGAGACACAATCAGTTCATATTTTCTGCACTTACCTTTCTAATGGTTAAAAGACAGGTACAAAAGATTAAATATGGTGGCATCATAAAAATCTGGTTTATTGTAACTTTCATTTGCGCACTCTTCCTACTCTAATTCCCCTTTCCATTTCAATAACTATTGTCAAAGGAATATGAAACTATTATTCAAAAATAAAAAGGTATATTACATGAGTTTATTGATCATACATAATGCTTCCAACACCAAACTTGTTAACAAATCAGAGTGATAATATGGTTAATAAGGAAGGATACAGTTTAACAGCGACAGTTATTTTTTACCTAAATTGTCTTATGAGGCGTCTCCTGTTGACCCATCACAGATAACTCTAAGAAGAAATCCCCATGATCTATGTGATGGACCTTAAAATCGTGCTGGAATACAGTATAAACTAGGCCAAGAAAGTAAAATTTGTGTATATATAAAAAATGAGATTTCGTTTTTCCCAGATCAACCACCAGAAGGAATCTCAAAGCTGAAAATATCAAAAAAATTTTTAATGATATTAAAGAAGCTGTATTCTCATTTCTAGCAGTTTTTTTTAACTAAAACTACCTACATTTAGATGATTCTTAATTTTCATCCATAAGCTATTATAAAAAAGATAAAATATAACAACTGTTGGAAAGGATGTGGGAAAAATAAAATCCTACACAGTGTAGGTTAAAATGTAAGTTAGTGTATCCATTATGAGAATCAGTATAGAGGTTTCTCAAAACATTAAAAATAGAACTATCATATGAATCTAGCAGTTTCGCATCTGGGTATATAACCAGAGGAAATAAAATCAGTATGTCAAATAGATATTTGTACTCCAATGTTCATTACAGCATTATGCACAATAGCCAAGATATAGAGTCAACCTAAATGTACATCAGTGAAAGAGTGAAAAAATAAAACATGGTGTATGTATACAAGGAAATATTATTTAACCTTAAAAAAAGGAAATCCTGTAATTTGCAACAATATGGATGAACCTAGAGAACATTATGATAAGTGAAATAAGCTAGATACAAAAATATAAATACATTATGATCTCATATGTGAAATATATAAAAAAAAATAACTAATAGAAGTAGACATCTTTTCCCTTGAGTAAATACCCACTAGTGGGATTGCTGGATCAAATGGTAGGTCTACATTTAGTTATTTGTGAAATTTTCATACTGTTTTCCATAAAGGTTGTACGAATTTGCAGTACCACCAAATGTGGTATATATTTACCATGGGATACTATTCAGCCATGAAGAAGGATGACTTAATACCTTGTGCAACAATTTGGATGGAGCTGGAGACTGTTATCTAAGTGCAGTATCTAAAGAATGAAAAAACAAACACCACATGTACTCACTATCAAATTGGAACTAATCGATGGGCACACGTGGGCATAAAGGGAAGTAAATCTTAAAGGAAATCAAGCAGGGAGGAGGCAGAGGAGAGGTGAAAATCTACCCAATGGGTACAATGAACTTTATCCGAGTGATGTGTACACTTTTAACCTGACACAAACATTACAAAAGCGATCCATGTGAACAAAATATACCCTCATAATACTTTTGAAATAAAAAAAATGAATGATTAGAGATTTTTGGAAAAAAAACAAAAGAAGTAGACAGTAAAATGTTGGTTACCAGGGGCAAGGGGAAGAGGTATTGGGGAAATGTTTTTCAAAGGGTCCATAGTTTCAGTTAGACAGGAAGAATAAGTTCCAATGATCTCTTTTACAACATGTAGACGAAAGCTAATAATTTTGTACTGTATACTTGACAATTTCAGAAAGAATAGATTTAAGATGTTTTCACCACACATACAGAAAAACAAATATGTGAGATGATGGATATGTTAATTAGATTAATCATTCCATAATGTATATAAACATCAAAACACATCATACTCTATAATATATACAATAAAAAAGAAACAAAAATCAAAACAACAAAATAATAATGACACGCAAAATAAAATGAAACTGACTGACAAATCTGCTAAAGGCTAAAATATCTAAATAAAGCATTCCTCTCACAAAACTCTGCAATCCATCCATGAAATTTCTTAATCCTGGTTTGTGTCAGGTAATTTGCTCATATTTTACCTGTTTACTAGACGAAAAGTGTATTCTTTCATATACAAAGTCAGCATTCAATATAAAATTAAAGAACATGCCACACAACATGTCTAAACGACTTAATTAAAAGGAAAAAAATTAACAGAAATAAACTCTCATATGATCTCATTATTGGTGTAATTAAACACAAAACTTAAAAATGAATTGTGATTCTAATTTTAACTTCTTTATGGAATGATATAAAGTCTACAAATCTTAAATGTAATGATTAATGCATTTTAAATGTTTTTATCTGTGTAATTATCATGTATATTAAGATATAGCACATTTCCAGCTTGTCAGAAGCATCCTTTGTACCTATTTAAGTCAGTATTCACCAAAGTTAACCATAATAATGTTTATCACCAAAAATTATGTTAGTTTGTTATGGGAAAAAAAGCACATGTAAACAAACAAATAACAAAAAATGACTTGAAGCATGTTTATAAATTTGAAGAAATTTTTCCAATGGATCATTTGTAATTTTCACCTAATTTCATTGTTGATGTCTTAAGGATTGTATAGAGGATGTCACGTCAGATCTAAATTCAACGTGAGATCCTGTTTATTCTGGAACAATTTTTCAGACTTTATTTTTCATGACATTGAGATTTTTGACAAATACAGGCCAGCTGTTTAGTAGAATTTAACTAGATTCATTAAATCATTGTATTCAGATTTTACATTTTTGACAGGAATGTTAGAGAAAGCAATCCTTTGTTCTTCTCAGTATACCATTCTGAGGGAGGTCAGGTTGTTGGTTCCTCCTATTATCTACAGTGTTAAATTGATTATTTAGTTAGGCTATTGTCTGCCAGGTTTCTTCACTAAAGTGTTACCATTCATCTTTCTGATTAGTAGGTCATTTATGGAGAGATATTTTGATACTGTATAAATATTGTGTTCCTCATCAAATGTCCCCCAGTTTCAATGTCCATTACTGATAAATGCCTGAATCAATTATTACAATAATGATTATAAAATGCTCTATAGTAAACTAATCTAAAATAAAATTTTTTTACCTCAAATTCACTTTTTTATAATAAAAAATATAAAATAGTTTTAAATTTTCTAAAATAATTATTAAGTCATTCTATTAATCCAGAAGGCATTTAGAGTTCAAATAGTCTGCAAAATGTCAGATAAAAACAATTAAACTAAATTGTGTGGTTTGGCCACAAGGATTATAGGAGATAGAATAATTTAAAATATACACATAGAAGGAAAAAATTATACAATAGGAAGAGACATCTGTAAAAATCACCAGTTTTATTTGTATATGTTTGATTTTCATGAGCCTGTTGCACAACAAGGTGGAAATAATGGTAAGTACGGTAGGAGTTTGCTTTTCTTATTATTCACAGTACTCTGGGAGCTTAAATGTATTTGGGAATCAGGGAAATGAATGAGATTTTTCCCAGAGAGAGCATTTTTTTGTGACAACAGAGGGCTCGGAACAAATCATGGGAAACATCAAATTATAAAAGAGCAGAAAATGAAAAGAATTCAGAAATAGTTCCCAAAGAGACAATAGAAGAAGGAGAGAGTGGAGTCTGAGTATGTAGCAGTAAAAAAGAAAGGCACTCTTTTTGCTTTCACGGAATTGTAGGAATGAAGACAGGAGACCCTTTGTAGTGCCTAATCTAATGTAGGGTGGGGATGGTTGTGAGAAAACATCTCCAGAAAAAGGTACCATCTCTGCTGAGATTAAAAAGGAGGAGAAGAATCTGAAGTACAATGTTGTAGTGAGAAGGAACATCATGCAAAACTGTATGAGGGGAACACGATCAGGTCAAGCCACTGAACTAAACACTTGAGTGTGAACCAGAGTATGATGTGAGCTAACACAGCAGTAGGCAGATCAAGAATAAAGAGGAGCTTTGAAATTCAGGAATAAGAATTTGTGTTTTGCCTGAATGGAGCAGGAAACTAGTAACAAGATTTACTTTAGGTAAGGGCTTAACTGGCTCAAGAAAAGACATGGTGTATTTTAAGAAGAACCAATTAAATATCACAAGAGAGTAGGGTTCATATCCTGGATTTATCTGTTATTAACTGCGAGAATTGAGAGGCAACTTTCTCTTTAAAATAGAAATAACATTACCTACCTCTTCAGGTTGTTGAGATGTTTGAATAACATAACCTTAAATTGTGCCTATGCCTACAAATGAGGTATCGTCAATAGTTCTTTTTTGCTGCTTTGCTTTAAATTATTATCCTTCCTTCTTTATTACATATAATAATTTGTCTTTAAATTCTGTAGGCGATAAAGATCTTATACCATTTGCAGCGTCTCTCTGGTGCCCGCACCACATGTCCTTAGCGCACAGCTGTTTTTAGCTGCAGTTACAGGGGACAGTTCAATGCAGGCTCACCTCCATGTAAAAAGTCCTGACAAGGATGCACTTGTGCATCCTTTTACTGTTTGCCAGGGCCTGCTTTTAGGCTCTGATGGCCAGTGATAGATGGACAAAGGAACCCTCAAGAATAGGGAACAGAGACAGTGGATAAAATCCCATCCTCCCATCCTTTAGGCAGACATTGCGTATGCTTTTCTGGAAGTCCCATAGGAATCAAGCTCTCCCTCCCCATTGCCTACAAAACTGGCCTTGTTTGATCTAGGTTAATATTATACTGTATTATACTTCATGCCTTTGTACCCTGGTTTCTGAGATCACCTCCTAAGTAAGCTACCTACTCCCAACTTCTCCCAAGCTCTAATTTCAAGAGCCCAAACTAAGATTCTATCCAATTCTATTTCATAAGAACCAATTTCACTTTATTAATTCTTAAAATCTATCACTTTAAATTGCTGTATTTCTGATCTAGTTTATCTTTCCTAATCTACTCTGCTATATTATTCTTGCCTATGAAATATCAAAGATATTCTGCCATCCAAAGTCTCTTTTTCTTTTACCTCACACAATTTTCTTATCTGAGAAACTAGATAATCTCCATCAAACCATCAAATATGAAGGAAAGTTTTGATAATTTGTTAACTAAACTTTAAGGTTTACTAAAACTTTAAGGTTTACTAAAATATAATCCTTGAGACTTTCAGACTATGTCTACGAGTTACCGATATTTTAGAGAATCAGGGTGTTTGGTAGGCATTGCAGGTGCCCATCCCGCAATCTTACCCACCTCTCCACGTCTTTTCCCCTAATAATATGGTTATGAGGCATAGAAGTAGAGGATAAAATCCCACTAATCTAGGATATGTGAATTTCAAAAGAATAAATCATTATTTTGTAACTCTGTCATGAGAACTCATTTCCCTTAGCTGTGATTAGTGTAAGAGTAGGAAAGTAACCCTATTCTGCCCAAAAAGACAAAAGAAGTCTATTGAGGAGCAAATATGGCTTCAGTTAAAATAAACAAACAAACAAACAAAAAAACCCTCAGCTCTACCTAAGGAAAGATTTATGTTCAACTTCTCTTTTACTCCCACCTTGACTATGGTCAAAGATTTTTGAAAGAAATGTTAGAAAGAGCTTGAATTGTGGATGTCATCTTTGGGCAGTTATTAACACAAGTAACTGCCTATATTCAGACTCCCTAATTATGAGGAAATATGATTTCTAAACTACTTGGTACTTAATAGTTTAATAAATAAAGCTATTTAATTATTTACTTACAGTTTAATCCATTTCTAACAAACAGAGAGAAGGAAGAGAAAGACTAGTAACATTTTTCTCAAAAGAGAAAACCAAAAGCTAAAATTTTCTTCCGAATATCACTGATTTGGAATGTCCCAGTTGGATGTTCAGCGTTCCGAGGATGGAATGTAGAGACCTTGTCAGGTATGGAATGGAGACTGAGAGTGAGCTGAAAAATCTATGAAATGCCCACCCTTAGTCCCACTTAAAACAGAACTGCTAGGCTGCTCTTAAGTGTTGAGATTTCTGACAAGAACAATGTTTGGTTCTAAAATAGTTGAAAATGACTAATATGAATTATCATCATCAGGATTATATAAATAGATATTTAAAATATTAACCATATTGAATTTTTTAAAATTAAAGTTTATTTTACATTTCCCTGTCAGAAATTTCTACCTATTCTTAGATTAAAAAGTTAGCTGATGGCAGGAATTTGTCCTAATTGTAGATGATATTGTTTATGACATTTATGAAGCTCAGCCGTAACAAGCTGGGGGAGTTTTGGTGATTTTCTAGAGAATTCTTATTGAAACTTAAAACCAGATTGATACTTTAAAACATGTAAAACTTTGTATTGTTTTTCACGGGTTAGCTACAGTTTTACAGACTCTATTCTTGGAAAAAATGACTTGTAAGTTAAAATTAGAATGTAGATGGTTAAGTAAAATATTAATAGATACTGAAGATACTTAGAACAAGTGGATCAACTTTTTTAATTTCCTTTCACTAGTATTAAATAATAAATTCTTTTTCTAAACAAGTTTTCTAAAAAAATAATGGATTTGAGGATTTAATGTAAAATATTACCTTTTTTCTAGACTAAGCTGTCTTTCAGTCCTTTTATTTGAAGAATATTGTAAGATTAGGAAATAGTCTAAGTTTATTCATTCTATATCTCAGTTGATTTTAAAAATTTAGACAAAAGTGAACACAAAATACAAATAGAGATTTTTCTTTTCAGTTGCGGCAATTGACTTTAAGAGAATGTGCAAGAAATGAATATCTATTTGAGACCTTAGAAATCATAAAATTGTGGTTAGGTATTCATACGTGTGTGGCAGGCCTTTGTGAATGTCTAGCTGTGTTCCTAGTAAGATGATTTGTATGATCAAATACAATTTCTTTTAATAGCCTTTGTAAAGTAATTTTAGATTTAGTAATTTTTAATTTTAGTAATTTTAATTTTAAAGAAAAATAGAAAGTACGAAGAGTTACCACACAGTCACTCCCACCATCAACATCATACCAGAGTCGAATATTTGTTACAACTGATGAGCTAACATTTACACGTTATTATCAGAGTCCTTAGCCTACGTTAGGATTAACCCTTGGAGTTGTAAATTTTATGGATTTTAACAAATTAATAATAACACTTATCTACCATTCTAATATTATATACAGACTATGCAATGATTTTTTCAAAATAAATCAGAAGAGGAGAACCAAATATTGATCTAGTAAATCTAAACCACAAACAAAATTAATCCATTTTGTTATGTCTGTAAAACCTATATATTAAAAAAATTCATTCTTTACCTTATTAAGTTAAACTATTTATCGTGAGGCTATATGTAACTTTTTCTTGAAATACTCTAATATACTGTTAAAAAGAACACTTTGAAATGAACAACTTTGTGGTTTTTAATATATTCACAGGTAAACAACCATCACTTCTAATTCTAGAACGTTTTCATCAGCCCAAAAAGAAATCTGTTACCTATTAATAGTAGTTTTTACCCCCTCACATGGCAACCACTAATCAATTTTCTGTTTATAATATTTGCCTCTTGTGGACATTTTATATAAGTGGAATCATATAATATGTGGCCTTTTTTGTCTATCTTCTTTCATTTTGCATAATATTGTCAACTTACATTCATGTTCTAGTGTGGAGCGCTGCAGTCGACGCCATTAGAAGATGGCGCTGAGCACCAAACAACTTTGAGGTAGCGCATGCGCCAGCAGAGGAACGCCTTTCTTGGGGAGGACCCTAAGGGCATGTCCAATCACAGTTTGCCACCTAGCCTTCACCAGTATATAAGCCTGTGCTTGTCTTGCTTCGGCGTCTTTCGCCATTTGCATTTCCTATAGTCTGCCCCATTAAAACGCTGTTGGAAGAACTCCGAGTGTTGCGTCGTTCTTGCTGGCAAGCACGGCGCGACAAGTGGTGCCGAAACCCGGGAACTTTAGATCCAGGCACCGGCGAAGACGACCTCGTGAGAGGTGAGTTCAGAACCGCAGTGTGGGATGATATTGAGTTCGGATCTTTGCTGAGACCGTGATAGATCAAGACAGTGCCTCCGAGCTCAGCAAAGACCGGTAGCGGCCGCAGGATGTTAAAAAACGTGCATGGAAACTTAAGAAAGGGCGCCCGCCGCCAGGCCTCGGCGCGGCCCCCAAGCCCTCTGAGGGCCTTGAACTAACAAATGCAGATCATGGGCTCCATCCAGAGAGGTTTACCTCTACTCTCTGCATTGCCCAAACATTGGTCCTTACTT
>CAUYSK010005696.1:0-14773 GCA_963575035.1 Avahi laniger | reverse complement strand
GCGAACAGCCAACGTTGTCACAATAGCTGCGGTGATACCAAAGTCTCTACGCTGGCGAAACAGAGTCATTGAACTCGGAACCTCCACTGGCCGCGACAATCAGGTTCTTCATGATTAATTGATGGAAAAGTAAAAGCGAATGAAGGGGAATGGAGAAAAAACAGTCTTTAATGTCCACAATAAGTAAGGACCAATGTTTGGGCAATGCCTGCATTTGTTAGTTCAAGGAAAAATATGGTAAATGCATAAATAAACAATTGTTAATACATAAATGCCCTTTTGGACAGACACACACAGGTTAAAAGTACTGTATTGCAAAGAAGTAACTTTTGGTGTACACCAAAAAAATAATGCATTTAAAGACTGGTGACATCTTAACAAGTTCTATAATTTAGTAAATAGGACTGTACCAATGTCAATTTTCTTCCTTTTCTTGAAAATGTACCATGGATATGTAAAATGTTATCACTGGGGACATCCGGATAAAGGGTACATGGGAACTCTGTACTATTTTTTCAATAGATTTATTGAGATATAATTTACATACCATAAATTCACCTATTTATTACAATTCAATGGTTTTTAGTGTGCTTAAGGGGTTGCGAGGTCATTACCATAATCTAATTTTAGAACATTTTTATCCCCTCCCAACAAAACCTCATAGCTATTAATAATAATCACTTGCCCATTTCCTCACTCCAGACCTAGGGAACCGTGAATTTACTTTCTGTCTCTATTGATTTGCATATCATTGATATTTTATATAAATTGAATAATATGGTATGTGGTGTTTGGTGACTGGCTCCTCTTCATTTTTCATAAGTAAAATGTTCATCCTTGTGGCAGCAAGTATCAGCAATTTAATCCTTTTTATTGATAAATAGTAGTGGTAGTAAATAGTAAGGATGTACCACATTTTGTTTATTCATCCACCGTTGATGAACATTTGAGTTGTTTGAATGTTTGATTATTATTATGAACACTTATATACAAATCTTTCTGTGGATTATATTTTCATTTCTCTTGCATAGATACCTAAGAGTGAAATTGCTGGTTCATATGATAAATCTTTCTTTAACATTTTGAGGAACTGCCAGTTTTCCGAAGTGGCTGCACCATTTTACATTCTCACCAGCAATGTATGAGAGTTCTTATTTCTTCAAATTCTCACCAACACATTTTTTGTCTATTTATTATTATTGTTATTATTATTAATTTCCATTGCCATTCTAGTGGATGTGAGGTGGTATCTCAATGTGGTTTAATTTTCACTTTCCTAATGATTAATGATTTTTTTTAATGAAGATGAACATAGTTTTAATTTATGTCAAAGCTCACGATTAATGATGTTGAGCATGTTTTTATATGCTTACTGGCCATTTTGGAGAATTGTCTATCAGATCCATTGCCCATTTATCAACTGGATTATTTGTCATCTTATTATTGACTTTTAGCAGCCTTTATGTGTTCTAGATATAAGTGTCATATCAGATATATGATTTGAAAATATCTCTCCCATTCTGAGGAATGTTTTTTCACTTTCTTGATGGTGTCATTTGAAGCAAAAGTTTTAAAGTTTATCTGATGTCAATTTTTCAATGTTTTAAACTGCATGTGCTTTTGATATATATCTGAGAAATTCATGACTAACAAACGATCAGGAATACTTATTCCTTCCTATGTTTTCTTCCAAAAGTTTATATTTTAACTCTTATTAATATGCTTATGCTCCTAATGTTGTTAGGTAGGGATCTATACCTATTATAGTTAATTGTAGGTGTCAATTTGACTAGATTGAGGAGAGACTAGGTGGCTGGTGAGGCATTGTTTCTGGGTGTATCTGTGAGGGTATTTCCAGAGGAGATTGACAGGTGAGTCAGTAGACTGAGAGAGGAAGGCCTGTCCTCAGCCTGGCTGGGACAACTGCGCAGAAGAAAGGGGGTTCGTTCTCTCTCTCTCTTTCTCTCCTTTCCAGAGTGGGATGCTTTTTCTCCTGTCTTTGGACATCAGACTCCAGGCTCTTAGGCTTTTGGACCCTGGGACTTGAACCAGTGGCCTTCTGGGGGCTCTTAGGCTTGACTGAAAGCTACACTGTTGGCTTCCCTAGCTCTGAGGCTCCTAGACTTGAACCGAGCCATGCTACTTGCTGAGCCATGCTATTGGCTTCCCTGGTTCTCCAGCTTGCGGCTGCCTGTCCTGGGACTTTGTCTCAGTGATCATGTGAGCCAATTCCCACTAATAAATCCTCTTCTGCATACTGTATCCTACTGGTTCTATCTCTCTGGAGGACCCTAACTAATACAGATTTTGGTGTCAGGAGTGATTCTAGAGGAACAGAATTTTAAGGATGAATTTCCTTAATTGGTTTTGGGGTTTCTGGAATTGGCTCTCTAATCTGATCAAACCTGAAAATGCTAAGGACTCTACTTCTAACAGTACAGAGAGCACTGATTGTCCATGGAATGAACTGTTTATAGAAATATGCAAAATAAATGCATTTGATTCTTACAGCAGAGTTGACTGGGAATAGACCGAGACGCACACAGAAATATGGCAAAGCAGGTTTATATATGCCGGCGGACTCAGAGGGGGATTTTTCCTCCAAAATTCTGAGCCCCAAACAAAGAATGTAGCAGTCTTTTATACATTTTGGTTAAAGGGGGAGTGGGGCACAGTTACAACGAGGAGAGAGTGGGACACAGTTGCAATGAGGTTATCTTTAGCGGGGGCAGGGTCTTGATCCACTTTGGCGCCTGCAAACAGTTTACAGAGGCTAGAGTGACTGCTGTTTGGGGAGATAGCAGGGAGATTTGTCAGTGGAGTTTTCTACTTCATAATAATCCTAAGTCATATTACTACTTGCTTCGCCAAGAAGCAAGGAACTTGGTGACTCTGTACACGATACTTTCAAACATTTGTGGAAAACCAAAGAATATAATGACATTGGTTAGTTGCTGTTAACTTTTCTGGACAAGGTGATGAAAAAAAAGGACAAACTCAGGAATTCTTGGTTCGAGATGCACTTAAGTAGTCTAAAAGCTTCTAAGTGTGCCTCTGCTGTAGCCATGAAGTTGAAATTGCTGAAAATCAAACACAAGCCCTTATCACACAATTGGCTGACTTACAGCAAAAGCGGAACTCAGCCTCACAGGGTGTCTACTGTTAAAGTGAGGGCAGTGATTGGGAATAAATAGAATCCTGTATGTTGGGATGGGGACATGTGGAGGGATCCTGATGAAGCTGGGAACACTGAGTTTCTAAATTCTGATGAGTCTTTTTTGCCAGGGGAAATGAACATCCCACCCCCATACTGGCAGCAGTATTCCCACCCCAACCCCCAGTGGTATTGGCCTTTCCACCTCTGCCTAGGAGATTAACCCTTCATTGCCTGAGGAAATAGTAATGGCCTATTCTATTCTAATCAATGCTGATTTTTCTCAGGACCCACCTCTACCATTCCTTTTTGCTTCAAGATCTATAACTAGACTCAAGTCCCAGCAGGCTCCTCAAGTGTGACCCGAGGGGGTGTACTATACTCCAAAACAACTACTTGAGCTTTTTAATTTATATAAGCAGAAATCTGAGGAACACCCATGGGAATGAATATTAATGGTATGGATAATGGTAGAAGAAACATAAAAGTTGGAGCAGGTCAAATTTATTGACATGGGCCCACTAAGCAGAGATTCTACATTTAATGGTGCAGCTCAGGGAGCTGAAAAAGGTACTAATAGTTTGGTTTGTTGGCTGAAACATGGATCAAAAGATGGCCCACTGTACATGAGCTGGAGATGCCCGATCTCCCTTGGTTTATTGTAGAGGAAGGGATTCAAAGGCTTAGGGAGATTGGAATGCCAGAGTGGATTTGTGACATAAAACCTACTCACCCAAACTTGGAGGGTCTAGAAGATACATCTTTAATCAATACTTTGAGAAACAGATTTGTGAGGGGAGCCACAGCATCCTTGAAGAGCTCTGTAATTGCTCTTCTCTGTATGCCAGATCTTACAGTGGGAACTACAGTCACTCAATTGGAAAACTTATATTATCTTTGTTTTCTTTCTTCTCTTATTTCTTTATCATGTAACACAAGATTTATTGACTTTTTATCAGTATTCAAGTATTGCTAATTTTACATCATGATATTTAAGTTACGGGATATCAGGAGAAGAGTAAGTATCACTCAACAGCTTTACCTCCTCTTAGTGAATTTTTGGTTGTATGCAGGATAGTTGTATCATGTTACGTGGAATTATGACCTTGCTCTTGCTTTTTTTTTTTTTTTTTTTATTGAGACAGAGTCTCACTCTGTTGCCCTGGCTAGAGTGAGTACCGCGGCGTTAGCCTTGCTCACAGCAACCTCAAACTCCTGGGCTCAAGCAATCCTCCTGCCTCAGCCTCCCGAGTAGCTGGGACTACAGGCATGTACCACCATGCCTGGCTAATTTTTTCTATATATGTTTAGTTGTCCAGATAATTTCTTTCTATTTTTTTTCTTTTTTTTTAGTAGAGACGGGGTCTCGCTTTTGCTCAGGCTGGTCCCGAACTCCTGAGCTCAAACGATCCGCCCGCTTCGGCCTCCCAGAGTGCTAGGATTACAGGCGTGAGCTACCGCGCCCGGCTGCTCTTGTCTTTATTTGGAAATTAAGTATGGTTTAAGGATATGTGTATGGGTGCCAAATTGACAAGGGGTGGACTTGTGATGGTTAATTTTAGGTGTCAGCTTGACTGGATTGAGGACTGTCTAGATAACTGGCAAAGCATTGTTTCTGGGTGTTTCCAGAGGACATTGACATATGAGTAAGTGGACTGAGAGAGAAAGACCCAACCTTAATGTGGGTGGGGACCATCCAATTGGCTGTGGACCCAGGTGTGACAAATGGGTAGAAGAGGGGGATTCTCTCTCTCTCTCTCCCTACTTTTTCTCTCCCTTCCAGAGCAAGATGCTTTTTCTCCTTCTGCTTTTAGACATCAGACTCCAGGTTCTCTGGTTTTTGGAGTCTGGGACTTGCACCAGCAGCCTCCTCAGTGTTCTCAGTCCTGATTGGGGGCTGCACTGTCGACTTTCCTGGCTCTAAGGCCCCCACACTTGGACTGAGCCACATTACCAGCTTGCCTGGTGCTTCAGCTTGCAAGACTGCCCGGCATGATGGCACCCCTTAATACGCCCCCTTAATACATCCTACTGGTTCTCTCTCTCTTGAAAAGCCTGACTAATAAAATATCCATTCTTTTGCATGTGACTATCCAGTTGTCCCTACATCGTTTATTGAAAACACTATTCTTTCCCCCACAGAATTATCTTGGCCTCTTTGTCAAATTGTTACTTCCTACTTTACTTTCTGAAAGGGTTTGTGAAGAATTGGTATAAATTTATATTTAAATATTAATTAGGATTCACCAGTAAAGCCATCTAGACATAAGCATTTTTGTGTATGGGAAGTTTTGAAATTACTGATTCGATATTTTTATTTATTATAGGTTTATTCATATTTTCTATTTCTTCTGTGCCAGTATTGGTAGTTTGTGTCTTGGAAGGAATTTGTCCATTTAATCTAAGTTATGTAATTTGTTGGTATACTGTTGTTTATAGGTTCTCTTATGATACTTTTAATTTCTATAAATTGGTTAGTGTTATTTTCTCTTTCATTCCTAATGTTATTAATGTCTTCTTTTTTTTCTTGGTCAGTCTACCTAAGGTTTGTCAATTTGTTGATCATTTTTAAGACACAACTTTTGGTTTTGTTAATTTTCTCTATTATTTTTGCATTTTCTATTTAGTTTATTTGCACTCTAATCTTCATTTTTTCTGTCCTTCTGTTTGCTTTGGTTTAGTTTCCTCTTCTTTCTCTAGTTTATTAAAATGAAAGGTTAAGTTATTGATTTGAGAACTTTCTTATAGCGATTAATTTTACAGCAATTAATTTCCTTCTAAATACTACTTAAGGTGCATCCCGTAAGTGTGGTATGTTGTTTTCATTCTCATTCATCTCGACATTTTTTTCTAATTTCTCTTGTGATTTCTTCTAAAACCCATTGGTTATTTAGGAGTACATTGCTTAATTTCCACCTATTTTTGAATTTATAAAATTTCCTTCTGCTATTGATTTCTAATCTCATTCTAATATGGTCAGAGGACATATCTATATAATTTCAATTATTTTAAATTTATTGTGCAATATTTTATGGCCTTGCGTATGTACTATGATGGAGAATGTTCCATGTACACTTAGGATGACTATGTATTCAGCTATTTTAGGGTAAAATGTTCTATAGATATGCATTAAGTTTAGTTGGTTTATATTGTTGTTCAAATTTTCTATACCCTTGTTGATCTTTTCCCTAGATATTTGACCCATTAGTGAACATGTTATATTGAAATTCTCACCTATTATTATTGAATTGTCTATTTCTTTGTTCAATTATGTCATTGTTTTGCTTCATATATTTTGGGGTTCTGCTGTTATATGTATATGTATTTATCATCGTTATCTCTTCCTGATGGATTAACACTTGTAATATTATAAAATATCTCTCTTTCTCTCTAGCAACATATTTTTAGCTAAAATATATTTTGTCTGATATTAATATAGCCCCTCCACCTCTCTTATGGCTGCTGTTGCATAACATTATCATTTTCGACCCTTTTACTTTTCAAGCCATTTGTGTCTTTGCATGTAAAGCATGTCTTTCATAGACAGGATAGGTACGGATGGATCCAGACAATCTCTGCCTTTTGATTGAATGGTGTCACTCATTCACATTTAATGTTATTATTGATATGTTTTTATTTATGCTTACAATTGTTCTTTTGGTTTCTTATATACCTCATGTCTTTTTTTGATCCCGTAGTTCTACTTTTCTATTCTGGTATTAGGTAGCTATTTTCTAGTATATCTTTTTAATTCCTTTAATGATTTTCACTATATTCTTTGAACATTTTTCTTCATTGTTGCTTTGACATACAATATACACGTTAACTTAAACTACTTCAGACTTAGGCTAACTCCAATAAAATAGAGAATTTTAGCTCCTTTATACCTTCATTTCTGCCATATTATACATACCGCATCCATGCGTGTAATTAATACAAACAACAATATAATGTTATAATGATTGATTTATATAATTATGTGTCTTTTAAAGAAGGTAAGAGAATAAAGGAGAAAACTATATTTACAGCATTTTTATATTAACCTTATTTACCATTTTGGGCTCTCTATTTCTTCTGGTGGACTCAAGTTATTATGTGGTGTCATTTCTTTACTCCAATATACTTCATGTCTGACCTCCTTCCTTTGTGCTGTTATGGTTAAATATATATCTATATGTAATAGGCCAAATATATTTTATATATATTTTTATGCAATACCTTCTTAACTCAGTTAAGAAACAAGGAATGACACAGTCTTTCATAATTACTTACATAATTATTTTTACCAGGATTCTTTGGTTTGATGTGTGGATTTAAATTTTGCTATGGTGTTCTTTTCTTTCAACCTGAAGAACTTCCTTTAGTACTTTTTGTGAGGCAGCTCTGCTAGTATAGTAGTTTTCTGTTGCTTCTTTAACAAATTACCACAGACTTAGTAGCTTAAAACCACACAAATTTATTATCTTATAGTTCTGGAAGTCAGAAGTCCAGTCATCTTACTGTGCCAAAATCAAGGTGTCAGTAGTCCTGCACTCTCTTTTGAGGCTCTGCAGGAAAACCCACTTCCATGCCTTTTCCAGTTTTTAGAGATCACCTGAATTCTTTATAACATGACCCCTTCTTCCTTCTTCAAAGCTATCACTCCAACCTCTGTGTTCATAGGTTACAGGATTGGGACATGTACATCTTTGGTGGGCTGTATTCTGTCTACTGCAGCTAGCAATGAATTATCTCAGTTTTTGGTTTTCAGGAAATGTATTTTTCCTTCACATTTGAAAGATAATTCTAGTGGATATAAGATTATTGATTTCTAGTTTTTTTTTTCTTTAAACGCTTTGAATATGTCATTCCACTGCCTTCTGCCTTCCATGATTTGTGATGAAAAGTCAACAATTAGTCATATGGGGTGTGGGGGGGGGTCCTTTGTACATTATGAGCTTTTTTTCTCTTGCTGGTATCATGATTTTTTCTTTATCTTTGGCTTTTAGTGGTTTGATTGTGGTGCATGTGAGTATGGAACTCTCTGCATTTATCCTACTTGGAGTACATTGGAGTTCTTGGATGTATAGACTAGTCTTTTTTTAAATCAAATTTGGGAAGTTTTCAGCCATTATTCCTGCACATGTCTTTTCTATTCCTTTATCTCTTTCCTCTCTTTCTGGAGCTCTTATTATATGTATATATATATGCTAAATTGTGTCGCACACTTCTCTGAGGCTCTGCTAATTTATCTTCATTCTTGTTTCTGTCTATTCTTCAGATTGCAAAATCTATTGTTATATCTCTATGTTTGCTTAATCTTTATTCTGCCAGATCTACTGTTGAGCACCTCTTATGATTTTTCATTTAAGTTATGGTACTTTTTGACTTTGTTTTTTTTTTTTTTTTTTTTTTTTTGAGACAGAGTCTCACTCTGTTGCCTGGGCTAGAGTGCCGTGGCATCAGCCTGGCTCACAGCAACCTCAAAGTCCTGGGTTCAAGCGATCCTACTGCCTCAGCCTCCCAGTAGCTGGGACTACAGGCATGCGCCACCATGTCTGGCTAATTTTTTCTATATATTTGTAGTTGTCCAGCTAATTTCTTTCTATTTTTAGTAGAGACGAGGTCTCACTCTTGCTCAGGCTGATCTTGAACTCCTGACCTCAAGCAATCCTCCCGCCTCTCTGGATTTTTTTATTTGATTCTTTTTATAGAATTTCTATTTTTGATTGATATTTTTTATTCAATAGAGCATTGTCATCATACCCTCCTGTAATCCTTTAAAAACATTTTCCTTTAGTTCTTTGAACATGTTCGTAATATTTTACAGCCTTTGCCTGCTAAGTTAACATCTGCCCCTTTCAAAGGCAGCTTCTATGTGTTTTTTTCTGTGATAAGTCATACTTTTCCTGTTTCTTTGCATATCTTTTAACTTTTTGTTGAAAAATGGACATTTTGGATAATGTATTGTAACAGCTCTTGATATAGCCCCTTTGGGACTGGTTGTTATTATTGTTGTTTAGTGACTTGGTTAGACTAATTCTGTGAAATCTATTTCTTCTGCACAGTGCAGCTCTGATATCTCCTGTTCAGATTTTTTCTTCACTTTTTAAAAAAGTTTTAAGACTTGCTAACTAAGGGTTGTCCCTGTGTCAGCATAGCTTAGTGGTCAGCCATTCATTGATCAGAGGTTATGTTTAAGTTCCCTGAGCCAGCAAGAATTTCTCCTCCCTTTATGTTAGGTCAGTGTGTGGCTTAGAGATTGCCTTCACAGTTTATGAATCAGCCTCTCAATCAGTCAAGGGGTTGTAGCTCATAGCTCATAATTTCTCATTCTAGTAATTCCTGAGAATGTGCTGACTTGGGCAGGTGAACTCTCTTGTATGACTATGATTTTGGCAGGGCCCTCTTTGACCATCTCTATCATCGACCACCCTTTTGGATTTCAGGCCGATCTGCCTCTATTGATATCACACTCATTGTTAACTTATTGCTCTATTGTTTTATAAAGTTCCCTGGGCCTTACATTCTTCCATGTTCTAATCCAAATGATGTCAGACTCCCTCATGCAGGGCCAGCAATACTTCTTGGCTGACCCTCCTCTCCCTGGGCAGAATCTCTGCGTTATGAAGTGGGAGCTGCAGGTGATTGTGGAGGCTGGTGTTGCTACTTGGCTTCTACCACTTGCCCAGTATAGATTTTCCACAACAAGTATAAAGGTAAATATAAAGGCAAAATGAGAAAAAAATACATTTTCCGTGGCACAAAAAGGAAGAGAAACTCCCTCCATTCCGTTTCTTAGAGCATATGCTTTAGACAACTTTGAATTGTGAATTTTTTGTTCCTTTGAGATATATGTAAATCTTTAAAAAAGCTGTTACACAAAAATTATAGCAGGCCATTGTTTTGGACTGAGCTCCTGCACTATGTCCCAACAGACAAGACTGAAACAAAATAGAGTCTCTGATGCCAAATACCATATAATCAAACTGAAACTTTAAGGAAGTAGATAGATCCCAAAACAGACCAGTTTTTCCTGAAAACAGGAGATTCCAGTCTACCTCAGTCAACATAATAAGGAAGTCCCCTCTGCTTTAACCCTTAAAAAAAAGTAAGCTGAAGTAACCTGATGTTAACCAATTAGGTTTTTTTCTATTATTCTATTTCCTTGTTCCCACCTTACAAAACCTACTGTTTTGCCATTGCCCAATGGGAGCTCTCAATCTATTTTGTAGAATGGAGGCTGCCTCAATTCATGAGTCACAAATATTTAATAAAATCTAATTAGGTCTATAACCAGATTTGTTGTAATTTTTGTCTTTTGACAAAGCTAAATAAGCATTTTTCCAGCTTTAAAATCCAGCAATGTCTTTCTCAAGGACCTCGATGCCATCTCTTTGAAATGTAAACATCAAGGAAGATAATACCCCTATCTTCTTGGGGGTTTAATTTAGATATCTGGCTTCAAATTGTAACTACCTACCTATCACAGAAATATGAGAAGTTTTATGATTCTTTGGAAAAAGGCAATCAGCAAAGACAAATGCCCACCCCAATTACCAGGCGAATTTTAGATGAAGTATGTGAAACAATTGGTGCTAAGTCCTCTTACTCAAGGACTAGTCATTGTTTATCTTGAAAACGTGTGTAACAGGTTGTATCTGCCTGGGCTATATAATAAGGTGAGAAATCTTTATGTGTTTGCAATCTCTTTAGCACATTGCCTGTGATGCACATCACATTTTGGTTTAATGCTTATCCAATAATAAAACTATTTTCTTTCCCTTCTACTTTTGTGGGGAGGTTTGCTAGCTTGTTTGCAATCATGTTTTCCCAACACAGACACCTACGGGAAATGGGAACTGCCACTGGACTGCTGAACCAAACAGAAGAGCTTTTCTGCAACATCCTTGTTGCAGAGGAGATGGCAGCTGCCACTCGGCTGCTGTTGCTCAGCTGCTGGATTTATTGAAACAGTTGTTCAACAACATAAGAATGAGTTGGGGGGTGGGAAATGGGTGCATCCCCTGGATCAAATGCCAGTTTTCTGCTGTTCCTGCTGAGTTTCAGTAGATTTTGTTAAATAAAAGTTTGTCAATTAGTTATAAGCCCTTTGATCTCCAAAGGCTTTCTCCAATTTAATAGATGTTTCTCTGGGGGAAAGGATTTGCTGAGCTCCTCAAACCACCATTCCAGAAGTCCCATTCCCTGAACTATTTCAGCAACTTCTTGTGAATCCTAAATTATCTTTAAATAGTTTAAAACATAAAATAAAAATTCAGTGATGCCTAGCATGATTCAGGCAGTGTCCTAGGTGCTTTATTTACAAAGAACAATAAAATCTGGTTCTTTTCCTTAAGGGTCTTATAGTCAAATGTGGGAGACAGACATGTATATTGAAAACCACAGAAAACTGCTATAGGTGCTGAATTAAAAATCTGTGCAAGTAGTCAGCATGCAAGGAGGGACAGAAACCTCCTTGGAAAATATATAGGAAAAAACCAAAAGTAGTCAGTAAAATAGAAAGGGGAATGGCCAAAAAATTAAAAATCAGGGCAACTATGTCGTTTTGCGTGTGAGGACACTCATCTATACTTGACAATTCAACTGATCATTGGGTCCACATCTTTGGCTCTTTCCAGGTAATACCAAACAGTGGCCCTTCTCAAAATAAAATAATTTAGGCAAGTTTCTATTCATTTGACCACACATCCAATCCAATGTCATTTGTATGGAACTTCTCTGTACGTCAATCACTATTTATCAGGGAAAACCTTCAGTAAATTATCTAATGCAGTTCTACTATAAGAACTACAAGATCATATCTGAAGGAAAGAGAATAATGGATTGTCCAAAGTTCTTTATGAAGCCAAGAAGTCAGGAATGGAAGTTTCCAAAAATGGAAACATGGAATAAAGAACATAGAAATCTCAGGTGAAGAGAATTTTGAATACAGATGTGTCCAGTGTCAACTGGACATTTTCTGGCCACTCTCCTTTCTATTTTACTGACTACTTTTGGTTTTTTCCTATATATTTTCCAATAAAGACGAAAGTAATATAATGATAGCAATACTTTATTGAGCAAGTAGCAAATGTTATAATAATTCATTCAGTAAATATTGGGCAGCGTGCTAGTTTCTGGGGATACAGAAATGACTCAAGATGTGTTTCAGCCCTCAACGACTTTGAGGTCCCCAATCCCCAAGCTGTGGACTGGTACCCGTCTGTGGCCTGTTCAGAACCAGACTGCACAGCAGGAGGTGAGCGGCAGGCGAGCAAGCGAAGCTTCATCTGTATTTACAGTCACTGTCTCCCATCCCCACAGATGGGACCATATAGTTGCAGGAAAACAAGCTCAGGCCTCCCATTGATTCTGCATTATGGTGAGTTGTATAATTATTTCATTATATATTACAATGTAATAACAAGAGAAATAAAGTGCACAATGAATGTAATGAGCTTGAATCATCCCGAAACCATCCCCCCCCCCCCCCCCCAACCCCCCCCCCGCCCCGGGGTGGGAAAAATTTTTTACAAGGAACACCACCCCGGGAACCAAAAAGGTTGGGGATGGCTGTTCTCGTGGACAGACAGACATGTAGACCAGTATCTACATGTAGGTACATAATTCAGTGAAATTGTGAGAAGAGTGATGACAGAGATGAACACAGGGGACCTTGGGAAACAGAAGAGTGCCCCTCAGCCTGGGTGTCCATGAAAGAATTCTCAGGGGAGGTAAGACTTATGAACTAGGCACTGTTATGATCCTCAACATCAGATTAGAAAACTGCAGATCAGGGAGGTAAAGCAGCTTGGCCCAAATCACATAATAGTAAATGGCTGAGCCAGTTTTCATTCTCAGCGATGACAGACACCCAAACCTCATTTGTTTTACTTGACTGCCACCACTTAGATTTGCAGTGGCTCTGCTTAATTCAATTTTTTTTTTTACTGTTTTAAGACAATTTATTAGAACACAGTCCCTCTTTCAGAAGCCAGTGAGACATCAGGACAGCAGAAAGGAAGGTGGAATGGAGTAGGCCCTGTGAGGCACCAAAGAGAAAGTAATAGCCTCAGTTAAGAAATTTCATTTTATTCTAATAAAGACTAATGCATGCCTGATAATCTAGTGATAATTCATAAGTTTAGTGGTTCACAATATTTTTAGAAAACACATAATATTAACATTCAAATAAAGCATTATGTAAAGTTTTATAAAGAATGAAACATTTACTATAATCCTTTAAAAAAGCCTTGGTCCATTTTGAAAGATCAACAGTAAATTTTTGAAAAATCAAAGGAAAAGGAAAATAAGGTTTTTTTCTCCAGGATACATAAGAACTATTTGCTGGCATTTGTGTGTGCCTGGAATAAAATGGGCCAAATTTTCAAAGGCAGTTAATAACAGCATGTACAGGGCTTGTTTCATTTGATTTAGCACCAAGTAAGAGTAAATATCCCATGAAAGATGTAGGTTTTACTTCCATCTCTCATATTGCCCACTTCTCCTCCAGGTCACAGTACATAAGCATGCATCCTTGTTGCCCCACTAAGGAATCGAAAATGATGTATATTTGTAAATGGCTGCTCACATGACACTTGCCAGCGGAGTTCTTTCTCCCTAATACAGGGTGACAGTAAAAGCCAGCAGATACCAATTCTTTGGGAATAAAGAACTGCTTCAGGAAACTCAGTTATTCTCCTGGTCCTTGTAATCCTATCGCATACATTCTTTTTATTGCTACACCTGTTCACTAATTATGATTGCTATTTATGCCAAGGTAATATTCCCCAGGCATGCCTGATCTTTTTGTATTTCCTAAAGACAAAATATGCTTACTTTACATAGCGCCATGGGTTTTCTCTTTTTTCTCTCTTTTCTTTTACTTTTCTTCTTTCTTTCTTCTTTCTTTTCTTTTCTTTTCTTTTCTATTCTTTCTTTCACTATATCTTAGATTTATCAAGGCAGAACATGTTTGGATCAAAAAGAAAAACTGGCAAGTAGATCCTGAAACACACATTTCTCAACCTGAGTTACATCTAAAAACAAGACTTTAATTACATTTTCCGATGAAAATTCATTCAACTTTGGTGCTTATCCAAGAATTTGTAATGTCAGTTTCTGACATAAATCATACCTCTCAATACATACGTATTTTCAAAAGAAAGAAAGTCATCTTAAAGTAATATTTTCCTGTATGCCAATTTATACATTTTTATAGCAAATTGAAATTCTGAGTAAACTGAAGGTATGTTTAACAACAAAATACAGCACGCCTTGCTTATACATTTATTTGTATCTTGCAACAGATATGTAAATCCAATTGCTTTTTTTCTGGAGTTTTATAGATATGCCATCTCATGAAACCATGTTCCACCATGTTATAAATGTCTTTTTTGGTATCAATCTATGCAAAAACCTTTGAAGAGATGTTTTCCCCAAATGACAGATAATTTTTTAAACTTTTCCAGAAAAATATGGAAATTTTATCAATCATTTATTCTGACTGAACAAAAGGTTATATTACTACCAATTGCTCTTTTAATTTTGCTCTAACAGATGTTATAAAACTTTAGACATCTCTGATATTTTTGAATTGCACACCCATAGAAGATAACTAGATAAAACACACTAGAT
>CAUYSK010005691.1:0-27316 GCA_963575035.1 Avahi laniger | reverse complement strand
GCCTGTATCTGCCTCCAGCCTAGTGGGTCTTTCCAAGGTCCCCAAATGTACTGTGGGTTGCCCGGCCCTGGAAGGCCCTCCTTGTCAGCCACCTCCAGCACTGACCCCTCTGGGAAGTCTTTCCGCCTCCCTTTTCTGTCTCTGCTGGCCCCTCCCCCCTGCCACTTGGGCCCTCCAACCTGTTTGAGAGCCAGCTGTGCTTCTGGCCTGATCTACCTGTGTCCGTCCTCAGCGTGGGCACAGGTGACACTCTTCTCACGTCTCCACCCACTGCACCTGGCCCATTCTCCACATAGTGGGTGCCGGCTTGCATCCTCTGCAGGCTTAGGAGCAAGCAAAGCAACCAAAGCCCTCCCACGCCAGGCACAGGACGATCTCACCCCCATCCCGCCCCCACCCACCTGGCAGCTCACAGGGGACCTCAGGGAATTGTGACTGACATCACCCTGCTGGTGACCTGAGATGTCCAGGCACAACCTGCTTCCCCTGAAGGTCCAGCTTTGTGTTCTGATCCTGGACACCTGCAGGGTCCTCTATGCGTCCTGGGTCCCTGGGCCTGAGTCACCACTTCCAAGTCCAACTCTGTGATGAGTTTCACAGCAGGTGGGGAGTGGGCTGCAAAAACGATCTAATCCACGCCTGGCTCCCTGCATGGCCGGCTCTCCACTCTTCAGACTGCAGCTCTCTTGCCAGGACAGTCTCTGCAGCACAGACTGATGTTTTGTGGACATGCGTATATTTGTGTCTTTTACTGTATTTCATGTTCATCTTGATTGCTTCTTTCTCTTTATTTCTAAGCATTTAAAATTCACTTATTCAACACATGTTTTCTGAGCACTTACTTTGTGCTGGGCTTATGCACTGAACAAGGTAGGCAAGCTCTCTACTCTTGTGGATAGTGGGAAGGGTGCAATCAGCAAGGAAACATACATTAACACAATAATTTCAGAGAGTGAAAAGTGCTAGGAAGAAGAAAAAAATAAGATAATGAGACAGACAATGATCTGGGGGTAGGTGGAAAATATTTCAGATTTTGGTGTTAAGCTTCTCTCCCCGCTAGACTTTATAGACTATTGTTAAAGACAGAGAGAAACTTCCCTACGTCAATGAGTCCACCTTGTAATTAAGCACCTCTTTAATATATCTCTTGACTCGGTTGATATTTTAATATTGAGTTTTCTCAAAAGAGTGCTGCCCTTTGGAAGAGAATTATAGAAATTTAAAGTTTATTCATTCCACAAATACTTATTGATCTCCTACCACGTGCCAGCATGGTTCTAGGTGCCGGAGGTAGGCAAAGGTCAAAACAGATGAGGCCTTGCTTCAGTGGAGTTTCCAGACAATTCTCTAGGGAAGAAACAAACAAGATAACTTCAGATGGTATTGAGCACCACGCAGGAAAGAAGTAAGGGAAGGAACTAGAAAGAAACGGGTGGGAAGGTAAAGTTAGAGAGGTTGGTCAGAAAAGGCCTTTGTGAGGAAGTGGTATTGGAACTGAGAGTTCAAGAAAGCTAAGAAGACACCCATACAGTGAGTGGAGAAAGAACATTCCAGGCAAAAAGAACAGCACAGGCAACAGGCTTGAAGACGGAAATAGCTCATTTTGTTCGAGAAACAATAGTGGATGGTGGTACAATACGACGTTGGAAGAGCAGCCAAGATCAGGTCGTGCAGGGTTTTTAGGTCATAGCAAAGGGGTTTGATGCAGCAGGAAGCCACTGGAGTTTCTGACATTGGAGGGGTTTTGTATCTCCAAAGACCTCTTTGGCTCCTGCGAGGGAAACAGACGTTCTGGGGAAGTTCCAGAAGTCAAGTTAGAGGAGGAACCAGTCTATAAGGTGGACCCACTTTGTGAAAATTCAAGCTGTGCAAGAAGCCAACATACAAAAGATACACGGGACGTGATACAGTCGGGGACACTCGAATCCAGAGAAGTTACGTGAGTTGGGTGATTGCACAGGACAGATCCAGAGGCTGACGAGGGCTCATGACGCAGACCACGGGGAGGGAGGGGATGTGCAGACAAGTGACATTTATTTTAATTCCCCCTACTTTGCATTAGTCACCAGTTTGGTAATGGGAGAGTTTCAGCCATCTGCAAGTAATCCGAGTGCCTTTACTCACCTGCCTACCCACCACCCCCACAAACAAAAAAAAAAAAAGGAAAAAAAGGAAGCCAAACCCAGAGCGTGTACGCCTGCATTCTCCACAATCATTTCTCTGTATTACAGCTCTTGTCATCTTACATTATACATGAATAACTAATCAACCAAACACAAACCCACTGATGAAAAAACGCGTGTTGGATCTAGAATGTGAGCAGGGTAAAGAGTAATATTAATTTCACTGGTAAATAACAAAGTGGGAGCAAACATGAGGGATGTTAAGACAAGAATCATGTTTCTGAACACTTCTAGGAAAGGAAAGTTTCCAAGAATCAAGGGAAAGGGAGCGCTCCGGGTGAGGTGGGCCATACTTGGCCATTGTTTTTTCTTGTGGCATTCATATGTGACCATAAGAAACATCACTCTGGGTTAGGCCAAAGGGTCGTTTAAATCACCATTCTGTCTGCCTCACCGAGATGAACAATTCGTGTAATGATGTTCCACTGCTCCCTAATGGACAGGTAGATGTCAGTCTCAACGCACCAACCAATACTGAAATGGGCTCCAACAAAACCTTTCGCTCTTTGAATGTCCATAGTGCATTGCACCATTCTACATATATAGCATGTGCTCAATAAATGCATCCTTTTGCAAACTTCCTAAATGAAGTCCATCTCTTCCTTCATCATTTTCCTAAAAGGTCTTTCTTAACCACTAAGGATGAACTCCTAATCTTCACATCCAGTGAGTGGTTTCAAAATGTTTTAGCCTTCCTCCTTGACTTCATAATGGTATCTGACACTGTCGAGACCCTTCAGTCGTCTTTTGTGACTCTGAACTTTTTCAGTTCTAATCTTTCTCACTCATAGTCTCTCTTCCCTGACCTCAGATGATGCCTTTTCCTCATTCTGCACTCGGAAGTACATATTCCACAAGGACTCTGCTTTTCTCTCTTGTCACTCTTTCTTTATGAGAAATTAATTGCATCTCATTTCAAATCAATGCATGTATCTATCATCATCTGTCACATTATATGCAAAGTCCCTGCTTATGGGCCTGTCTGTCCAACTAGACTTCAAGCTCTTCAAAGACAGATATCTCCGTGGGTTTCTCTTTGTGTCCCCAAGGCCTGGCACAGATCTGGGCACTCAGGAAATGGTCAATACACACTGGCTCACTGGAGCCAACTCCATCCTTCCAACTATACTTGGAGGTAGGTTGGGTAGAAAGTATTATCCCCATTATAGACAGAGGGCACCCCAAGGCTCCTGGAGGTTAAGTAAACATCGGAAACGTGATTCCTGCTGCTGCTTACGGAGACTGTATCTTCAGTGCAACAATCCTTTTGCCAGTTGTAAGAGGACTGTGAAGCTAACAGAGATGCTGTCTAAGTACCGACGCCTGATCCTTTTCATGCTCTTCTGAACAGGCCGGAATTTGCCAGTGCCTCTCTTAAAATACAGCCCGCAGGACTAAGCATAAAACTGCATGTGGCCTGACCCGCCAGCACGCGCTGGGAGTATTGCTTCCCTCCTTCCACACTCTGCTGTGCTATTAATAGAGCCTCCGATTGCATTAGGGTTCTCAACAGCCTCCTCGCGCCGTAGGTTCACATCAAGCTTGTGATCAGCTAACCCCCCGGGTCTTCCTCGTGAATGCCTTCTGTCAGGCCAGGCCTCCCCCCCCCAGCCACTTGGGCAATGGATTTTTTGAATGCTCACGATTATCTGTGACCCAGACTAGAAGGTACAAAACCAGGTCTTGCCCTCCTTTTGAACGCAGCATTTGCTGAGTGGGTGTTGGGGTCTCGGGGGTCTGTTCTGAACCCGGAGGCGGGGCCAGCCACTGTGGAGGGGGCCTCTGGCATCGGCAGACCCACAAAAGTAAGAGGATGATGAGGAAATTAATTTTTCTGTTCACTTCAAATTATTCTTATGTTCATTTCGACTCCCCTTGGATTAGGGTCCCTTTCTTCATCTTGTTCTAATTCTGGGTGTTTATACACACCGCCTCTTGTTCCTCCCACCCGTGGACACAGGCACACTTGTATTTCTCCTGCCCTCTCCAAGCAGTAGTATTTTTAGCCTGAATGTCTTGCTCAGCAATCGGCTCTACAGCCCATCTCCTATTGTTCTCACATCTAATATTTTTTCTTTTCCTTTTCTTTCTTCCCCTCTGTCTCTCTATGTGTGTCAATGCCATATTTGGCTAAACAGATTTGACTTCGACCTATTCCGATTCCCCCTTCACAGATGACAGCGCTTTCTCCCTCTCCTTCCTTTCTTTTAATTAGTTTTGTCAGCCTCTTGGAATTAGCTGACTGGGAATTGTAGAAATCACAGCGTGGGCTATTGTGGTGCGTCTTGGCGTCAACTCTAGGAACCCTCCGGATATAGGGGGACTTTGGTCTCAGAGTTTGATAGCACAGCGTGGGGTCCTGCGGGAGACACACCTTGTCTTTGCTCGGCCAAGGGAGGGGATTGAAACGCGGGTCGCAAGAAGGCGTTCCCTCCGTTCGCCAGACGAGGGCGCTCATACACACGGTCCTCCAAAGTTGGAATGTCTCACCCAAAAATAGATCTTGTCGGGTTGGAGGCTGGAAGACTGAAACCTGTGATGGGAGGACACTACAGCTATGCTCCTTATTGCTGCTTTGGCCACCTCCTATACTGTGTAAATGGTCAAAAGCAAAGAATTTTTTAAAAGTAGGCCCAAGCTTGCCCAAGTTCATGTGTGGAGTGTGGGTCTGCGAGCTTATTGCTGGCAAACTGGTGAGCTGATGGGGCTCTGGGACAGGCGTGGAAATGACTCCGGGCACGGTGGGAATTCACAGACACATTTCGCAGAGCGTGTGAGGGGCCCGGGTGGGCGGGCCCTCCGTATCCGCAGCTGCGATAGTCCCCGGGCTGGTGTAGAGGCGACAGGGAAGGTGACGGCGCCACCGTGTCAACCGCTTCCAGGTGGAGTTGAAAGGCGTCGGCATTTTCATCTGGGGCCCCGGCACCTTTCATCAAGACTAAGCTGGTGACTGATTAAGAAAGAAGAAATGGAAGAAGGAGCCAGAGAGGCCGGAGGAGAAAATGGTTTCCAGGTGGATGGGACTTGGACAGAACAGCCCCTGTGCTGTTACCCGGTGAACTGCGGCGTTCCAGCGGCCCACTGCGCCCTCACCCTTGCAGGGGGCGCTCTGCGACAGCCGGGCCAGGAGGGCACGGGCTCCCTGACTACCATGTGATGCAGATGTTTAATAAAATATTTACCTACATGTTTAAGAATAATGATGACAGAATGACAAACTGCGGTTAAACAGCTTTAGGGTACACGGGAGAGCAGCCCTGGAGTATTTTTAATGAGAATGGTAACTTCCTGTTTAATTCCTGAGCTTGTCTCTGTGCCCGCCATGCACACACTGAGGCCCTAAGGGAGGCCTGGTCAGGGAGGGGGGCTCACCAGACTGGCACAGGGTGTCCCCTGCAGCATGCTGCCACTGGAGGTGCTGGAGCCAGCCTCACTCCCAACCCCAAGCTACTGTCCACCTTTTCCAACTCCTCTGCAGTGGTCTCGTAATAAATGATATTGATTAATTAGGAGTCTAGCTCTTTCTTATGCAGCTAGATTTGTAGGCACTGTGTGCCCTGGTTGGGTGTGATAGTTTTGAGTTAGAGACAAGGAAGCAGGAAGGCAGAGGGGCATAAAGGGAGTAAAACTCTCCAATGGCAGCACTAGATTTCTAGCTATGTCCGATGTGTAAAAGCAAAGGGAACACAGAAAACATTTTGGCCAAACCCATGTTTTAGGTCCCCTCCCCCCATTACAGAGCTTCGTGCATTTTCTTCCCCAATTTGGGAAAAATAAATAAATAAAACAAATTTCTCTATAATTTAAAGAAAATAAACCTTTATGTCTCTAAATATATCAAACGATGTTAGGAGCAAATCAATTACACATACAGATATTTGTATGTTAGATCGGTAAAGGCCATTTGAAAAATACCATCTCACTGTCTCTCAGCTTCACACTCTCCCACCTTTTTTGTATGTTTTCACATTTTCCAGATATTTTGTACATTCAGTTATGACTGTTACAGCTATACCATCTTGGCTTTCCCAATAGTATACAGATCCAGAAGAAGGACCAACTTAAGATCTCTACATATAAGCTTATTTTTTATTTTTGGGGGAGGAAAATAAACTAGCTCTGAATTTAAGGGCATGCTCAGAAGTCATGATTCTAGACGAAAGAAGCTATTTATTTATTTAAGAAAGATACAAAGGGCCCATTACTTTTAGACATGGAATTTATACTTGGTGAAATTTTCATGAATAAAAACTCATTTCACTAAATATTTTCTAGCAAAAATATGGTTTGCCTTTCTGGTGCAGAGTCTGCCTTGGCTGTTTTTAAAAGTAAGGCTTATGAGACCAGGGGAGACTGATAAGTGAACAGTCTCTTTAATAAGAGAGGCGCCTGGCGTGGCAGTGAAATGCAATACTCAAAAGTAAACAAACGGCATTGTGTGAAAAAGAGCAAGTTGAAATTAATCTTGCTTTTCCTATTTGGAAACATGCTCATGGTTGTTAGTAACTGAGTCAAGACATTTAAATCATATATATATACTCTGATATCTTGACAGCGACCTTTTATAAGTGTACAGTGGGGATAAGAAGATGAGCAAAGCCATGCTGCAGAAAGAGCATTTCAGTTAATTGAACATGAAATGTGTTGCAATCTGATAATATTAATAATACATGATCGCTACTTTATATCTAATATGTAGTTCATTTGGTCAGAATCTAAAGCATTCTGTAAATGTTGGCATATGAATACTGCAGCAAATTTACAAACCAAGCAGCCGTATTTTAGTGCATTTTGAAGTATCTCTGTATTAGTTATCTTTGCTGTGTAACAAATCACCCCAGAACTTAGTAGCTTCAAATAACACATATTTGTTATTTTAACATGAATCAGGAATGGCTTAGTTGTGAGGTTCTGGCTCAAAGTCTCTCATGAAGTTTCAGTCAAAATATTGGCCAGAGCAGAGTAGCAATCATCTGAAGACTTGACTGGGGCTGGCAGATCTACTTGTAAGGTGTCTAACTCGCAATCCCTGCAAGTTAGTTCAAGATGTTCATGGTAAACTTCAATTTTTCTTCACCTGGGCCTGCTCAAGCATCCTCATGACATGGTGGTTGGCTTCCCCCAGAGCAAGTGATCCAAGAGAGAAAGCAAGACAGAAGCCGCAATGTCTTTTAATGACCTAGCCCCAGAATCCACCCAGCATCACTTCCTCCACATTCTGCTCCTTTGAAGCCAGTTACTAAATACAGCCCACACTCAAGGGGAAGGCAATTAGATTCCATCTCTTGGACGAGTATTTTTTTTTTTTTCTCGACAGAGTCTCACTCTCTTGCCTGGAGCGAGAGTGCCGTGGCGTCAGCCTAGCTCACAGCAACCTCAAACTCCTGGACTCAAGCAATCCTACTGTCTCAGCCTCCCAAGTAGCTGGGACTACAGGCATGTGCCACCATGCCCAGCTAATTTTTTCTATATATATTTTTAGCTGTCCAATTAATTTCTTTATTTTTGGTAGAGATGGGGTCTCGCTCTTGCTCAGGCTGGTCTCGAACTCCTGAGCTCAGAACGATCCGCCCACCTCGGCCTCCCAGAGTGCTAGGATTACAGGCGTGAGCCACCGCGCCCGGCCCACTCCCTCTTTTTCTACTCCTCCTCCCTCTCCCATCCCCCCCTTACACCTTTCTTTGACTTGTGTTTATTGACATAGTCAATTTATTGCTCACTTTGTTTTTCTAAGTTTTTTTTTTGTTACTAGTTTGTAGGAGCTCTTTCTTATGTATATTAACTCCTTGCATGTATTTTCCCCACATACTTTATGCTCATATGTGGTATCTTTAATCAGGGAGAAATTTTTATGTCAAATTTGTCAGTCTTTCTTACTTGCAGATTATAAATATATTTTTATGTTTTCCTTTTTACTTTATGTGCATATCTTTAATTAATAAAGAATTTATATATGATACACCATAGACATATGATAGATCCTTTTCCTCAAATGAATTGCCAATATTCCTAGTACTATGTATTAAATAACCCATCCTTTTCCCACTTATTTGAAATACTTCTGCACATACTGAATTCCTATTTATAACTATATATAATGTATATATTCCTACATATCTTTTCATATATTCAACTCCTATTAATTCCCATATATAACATGCATATGTATACCTACTAATTGGTCCATTTGCAGATGCCTTATTTTAATTCATTGACCTACTGTGCCATTACGACTTTTAAATTTATTCCAACTTTATAGGAGGTCTTGATATCTGGTAGTTTAGGTCCCCTATCATTATTCTTAATTTAAAAATTTGATTGGTCATTCTCTCACATTTACTCTTCCAGATGAACTTCACCATCAACTTGGCATCTTTCCCCCCAAAATAGTCCCATTGGATTTGTACTACCAGATCATTCTTTTTTTGTTATGTATTCTTGAAACTTATTTGCATGACACTTAAATAGAAAACACTGGGTTCAAGGCAAGGTAAGGTGCTTCCTATTACTGTCTATCTATGTCTAGGTGCATGTTTATTGTAGTACTTGATCCCATAATCACCTAAAGTCACTTAAAAACTATAAGAGGTCAATGGGTGCAAAACTATCCAGTCATACTAAAAGCATTGCAGTAAACATGTACTGACCACAAACTTTAGCAATTATTTTTAAGACTATTTCTTTCAAGGATATTTATAGAAACAATAGGATAATTTTATAGAATCAAGTTTGGATTTTTTAGTTTGAGAATATTTTTTAATGCTTTTAAGTATATAATATGTATTACAACATTATTGTGGGGTAGATGGTACATTTTGCAGATGTACACTCAGCCTCTGCAATATTTGATACTAGGTCCAGGCTCAAGTTCTGTGAATTTTCTGGTGGCAGAGCCTTAAATTCCTAGCCATACTAGACTAATTACAATTGATTGCCCATGGCCAGGCATGGTGGCTCATGCCTATAGTCTCAGTGCTTTGGGAGGCCCAGGCAGGAGGATGGCTTCAGGACAGGAGTTTGAGAGCAGCTTGGGCAACTTGGTGTGACCCTGTCTTTACAGAAAATAATAATAAAAAAATTAGCCAGGTATGGTGGTGACCACCTCTAGTCCTGGCTACTTGGGAGGCTGAGGTGGAAATTCTTTTTCCCTAAGAAAAGAATTGATTGCTCTTGGGTACAGAAGATATCTGTAGAATGTAAATCCTGGGGCTGAAGCTTAGGGAATGCCTCATTAATGGTTTGGAAGAAGTAAGGAATTATAGACTAATGAGACATGACAGCATATTTTGTAGAGAAATCATCACTCTCTCATGTAAGTTTTTATGGTTTTTCTTTTAATCTGGCTTTCCCATTTCAGTAATTATCCTTCCTAAGAATATTTAATACTACTACTGTTTTACTTATAAAATGAGCAAAGGAATTCTTGAACTTAAATCTACAAAAGATCTTTTTTAAAAAAAAAGGCTTTTCATTCAAAGCTTCAGTTATATGGTCTAATTTAAAAGTTTATTGATCAGTGCCTAGTCTTTTTCAGAATTTTTGCCCCACTGACCCCTAAGCATGCCT
The DNA here is from genome assembly GCA_963575035.1 of Avahi laniger. Classification (NCBI taxonomy): domain Eukaryota; kingdom Metazoa; phylum Chordata; class Mammalia; order Primates; family Indriidae; genus Avahi; species Avahi laniger. The sequence goes on along the minus strand of CAUYSK010005691.1, from coordinate 17,567 downwards.
TTTCTTATGTTATTTTTGCCTCTTTTCTCATTTCATTTGTTTAGTCTTCTGTAATTACTAAGGTACATGCTTTGAATTTCTCTTGCTTATTGTCTCTATACCTCATCTCCACAACTTTTATCACTTGTCTCTCAGCATAGTGTATAAGCTTTTTGAGAAAAGCCACCATGTGATTCATATCTTTTTTTTTTTTAAATCTAGCTATGTCACAGGCCAAGGTTGTATGGCCTCTGCAAATCAATCTCTCTGAACCTCAGTTTCTCTGAAGTAAAATAGGAATAATTATACCTATTCTGCATGGTTGTACGATGGCAAAAGACTGTGTAAAACACCCAGCAGAAGTGCATACTAGAGTGCCCATAGCAAGTGCCAAGTTGACTTTCTAAAATCTGTATCTCAACATTAGGAGATGCATTAAGTACAAGAAGTAGGGAAAGCGCCTGAAGAAGAAATCTAAGATAAATTGTGAAGATAATAGAGGTCAACTTGTGGTTTCAAAATTTAAACCCATAAGGGTTAATCATTAAACTGTTTTTATTGATTGCTTATGGGCAGAGCACTCTGTCATGTGCTATAACGTGTTTAAGGCACTGCCTGCCCTCAACTAGTAGTCTGATAAGGAATGAGCTTAAAGACCAAAGAAATGAATCAGAAGAGGGTAAATCATATGGGTATGCAAGCAGGGTTTCATTAAGTTCAGCGTCTATATCAATTGTGTGATACTATAGAGATCTAGCTTTGCATCCTGTACAAAGGTATACATGTTGAAAAAATATCTTCAGGACAAGAGACCTAGATCATTTCATGTTCAAGAGAAAACCTTGGCTCTCTTCTATTTAGATCTTAGCCCCAGAAGGGATATAGTGGAGCCCTGGAGGAAGCAGCTCATCAAGGGGTAACCACTAGGACAGAAGAAAGTAGTTTCTAATTAAGCTTTGCTGCAGAGATAACAAGAGTATGAGATAGGTCAACTGGACAGGCAGGTGAGGTAGTTAAGTGTAGGCTCTACCACTAAGGTGAAGTCACTTGTCTCTTGTTTCTTTGTCTGTAAAACTATCATAGCAGGTTAGATTTGATGAACTGGTTAGCCGTTGTTCTATCTGAATGAAAAATCTAACGGATGATTGATTCTTCTCTATTCTACTAGAGACTGAACACTAATCACTAATGTATGAATCTTCAGAATACATATCTTTTGAATGACCATAATTTGGTGGCTGGGTTTTGCATGGTTTGGGAGAAGACGTTGATAATCTTCCTTTGGGATATTGCATTTTACTTTTATCTCATATTGGACTACTTGATTTAAAGGACATCTTAGTGATTTGGGAGTCATAGACATGCATTCAGACAGCTAGCAATCATTTAACTTACTTCATCATGTGAAGTGGAAACTTCATGTACTTCATAGAAAACGTCAGAGGAAACTGAAGTTAATGAAATTGAATGAACTACTTAAGCTGAAAGGTAACAGCTAATTAGTCACAGGGCAGGGGCCAGAATCCAAGTTCTCCCCTTTTCATCCAATATTCATTTCTTACTGCCATATTTTGGGACTTAATGAAAATTTAGGGTTCAATTTCTTGGGATTGTTATGCAGTGAATGGATTTCCAGTTTGGGGAGGGAGGGAGAATACAATAACATTTTATATTGTTTTCGAAGAGAGTGGATTTAAATACTTATATATGTATCTCTTACTGACCTGTGACTGGTTTAGTTATTAATTAGTTCATAACTGACCAAACTGTGAGGAGAATTTGCCTGCCTTCCAGAATGGTGCTAGTCTTGGTGATGTGATTGGATAAGTGGAAACACATCGTGTTGCTGTTAACAACAGCTCAGTGGATAATTTACTGAATGTACATTTTTATCTTTGTGGTTAACATCATTAATTTGAATTAATATATTTCCAAAATAGCCTGAGCCAAGGTTGTCTCTCAGAGGAAGGGTTCTAGAGTTGGACTTACTGAACTTTTTGAAATTGCATGCAAAATTTTTTATGTGTGGTGCATTTTCTGTCAAAAATGTTCCATGGTTTTTGTTAACTTTTTAAAGGGGTACCTGGCTAAAAAAAAGATATTAAGAATCACTCACTGCTTTAGCTGGACATGGTGGTGCATACCTGTAGTCTCCCAGCTGCTCTGCAGGCTGAGGCAGGAAGATTGCTTGAGCCCAGGAGTTTGAAGCTGTAGTGAGCTATTACCATGCCATTGCACTCCACACTCCAGCCTGGGCAACAGAGTGAGACCTGATCTCGTAAAAAAAAAAAAAAAAAAAACAAAAAAAAAAACAAACAAAGAAACAAAAAAAACCACACTGCTTTAATGGCTGATATTCAGATCCATACTTGACTTTCCCCCTCTACTTTCACATAAATAACCAACATTTTGAAATGTTGCATCTTGGGCTTGATGTCCTATAGATAAAAATCACCAAAAAGAAAAGTAATACAATATTTATTGTATCCCCAGAAATATTTCTGGATCACATTGTGATTTTTTTCTGCTTAAAGACCTTTTATGCCATTGTATGACCCACATGCTTTTTAAAAATATTCTAAATTATAGCATTTTAGTGTACCAAATGTATAAGTGGGTCAAGAAATTTTTGACATGCAAAATGGTTGGAAGATAATAAAATGAACTTTAATGAGAAGTTAGATTTAGTCCTGTGCAGCCTGATTGAGACATTTTCATGCTTTATGGGTTTTCATCCTATTCTTTTGACAGAGGCCAGTATCTTCCATGCCTCTTTTCCTTGTTTTAATCAGTCAGGGTATCTTCTTCCTACCTCCACACACACGTGCACACACACACGCATCGTTGTCATAAGTATCCTCTTAAGTATCCTCCTTCCATATCCCCTCACTCACCTCTCACAACTCTCCACTTTTACTACAACTCTAGGAACTGCTTGTTTAAGGAAAAGCGCATCTCTCTATAATTTTCCATCTGCTTCCATAGTGTTTTTTCCATTTTTTGCATTACTTCATTCATAGCCTCTGAAACCTCAAGCTCTGGAAAGCCAACTTTTTTCTCTTTCCTGCCTTTCCAACAACATCATTTTTTCATCCTTTCCCCACCTTGATCTCTGCTCTTGTGAAGTTCTTGTCTTTTGCCTGAACCAGCCTTTTGCTAGTCCTCACTGCTGTCATCTTGTCAGCAACCTCGTGGCCCCTTTTCCTGATTCATCAAACACTTTGACAGCTGGCTGACGATTTTCTTCTCCACCCTAAGGTCGTCATGATTGTAGCTTACTAATGCATCTATATGGAAAACCACCACCAAGTCTGACACTTTGGACTGTCAGGTTCTTAACTACCTCATTTCTAGTGACTTTCACCTTGCATCAGAAATTCACTAAAATTTCCTCTCCTTCAAAATCACTAATTCACACATCCCATTCTGATCACAGCCACTTCTAGCTGAGCTTCTTGTACCATGATCTTTTCTTTACCTATAGACCCTTATACTTTCTCTTAGTGCATCAGTACTCTCCTTTGATTGATTGATTGATTTAATACAGCTTAGATTTCATTATTTAACTCCCCTGCTCTTTTTGAACCAATATCTTCAGTTACCTCATTGCTTTCTCCTTGCACCTGTTCACCTTTTGGGTAGAGCCTTAACCCTGAATGAAGCAGTTAATGCCTTTTCTGTGCCTTTTCCCGAATGGCTGAATATTGCCAGAGAAAGTCACACAGAAAGGCCAATTGAGTCCACTACAAATTCATTATCACAAATCTTAAATGAACCCTCAATACTTTACAATTCCCCTGATTTTTTTTTATAATGATGTTGTGTCACCACAATTCCCCTATTTCTTTTTTTTGTGTGTGTGTTCAACTCATTCTCCTTTGTGCAACAATTATTGGAACCCTTGTTTACTTGTCAAACCTTTTTACATTCCTTGTCCACCCTCAGCTCTCAACAGGTAACTAGCTGCTACGTTTCAGAGAAAATAGAAGTCATTTGTTAGGAATTTTTATCTCCCAGCTCCTGAACATACAAATATGCCTTCTCTTGCAATGAAAGAGCCTTTCTCCTGTTTCAGTTTAGTTTCTACCTGTGCTTTGGATCCTGTCCCTTTCTATCTTCTCAGAAACTCTAAAATATTGGTCATCACTTCTCTTGTTAAGATACCTAACCATGACCTCGCAGTTTAATCTTTTCCATCAGCTTGGTTCCACATTCTCCTTCTACTGCCAGTCTACCACAGTCTGCTTTTTCAGCCAGACTTCTTGAGAGTCATTTCCAGCCCCTTATTTAAAGCCCTTGGGGCCAGATTTGATTCAAAATTCAGAGTTTTTTGGACTTAGAAAAACATTATTAGCATGTACATACCATGCATTATACCATCTATAGTATAATAACCCCAGTGAGTTGTGGAGCAGGTTCTTGTAATCAAGCACATTGCTATTTCTACCCTGAAACATGCAGCTTTTCACTTTAAGTGGGATAAATAAGGGTTATAAATAAATAGCCTCATGTTAGTCCATGTCAGGTTTTGCTTCCAAATGAGTTATTAAAATAACAAAAAACAAAATTTTAGTATTTCATTGCTTTTGGATTTTGAAATTATAGTAAGAGATAATGGGCATGCTTCTTTTCTCACCTTCCTTATATTTTTTAACCATTCCAGCTTTTATTTCCCTCACTTCTTTCAAATGGCTCTTGCTAACTCTACCAATGACCTCTGTCTAAAGAGATCATGTCACCAGTGAATGTTTGCTGTCCTCGTCTCAGTTGACTGGCCAGCAGCCTCAGATTCTAGTGATGCCAGTTCTATCAAACATTCTCTTCTCTTAGCTTCCTTGGCACCATCCTCCGCTGGCTCTCTTTCACCTTTTTGCAGGCTCTTTGTCCTCTATCTTGTGATTAAATGCTGGAGTTCTTTCAAAGCTTTGTGCTAGAACCACTTCCCTTCTTACTCTATACTCTTTCCCTTGGTGATCTCACTTACGTCTATGTCTTCAGCTACAATTGTGTGCTGATGAATCACAAATACATGCTCCAGCTCACATCTGTCCTTTGACTTGACCACTATGTTCAATTGCCTTTTTGACATTCCTTTTGGAAGTCTCCAACAGTCCAAATTCCTAATATGTCCCAATCTCAAGATTTTTCCATCCCCAAACTGGTTGTTTTCAGATCTTGTCCCTTTATCCTTTGCTTTCTCTTTCCCCTTCCCCATACTTGGTTACCTCTTTTTGGTGGCTTCCACTCTTCTAGAATGAACACTGGATCTTTGGTATGGCCTACAAGTCGGTCCTGCATTGGCTGGCCTTGCCCACTTCTCCAGCTTCACTTAGCACCATCTGCTCTTACTCTCTCTGAAGTAACGGTGCCTACTCCTACAACAGGGCTATTACACAAGCCAGTCTTTGGCGTGTTCTTCCTTCCTGTGCTAGTTAATTTCTACTTATATTTTGCATCTTAGCTCCAATTCTCTCTCACTTTCTTAGGAAAGTGCTCTAGCCCATGTGTGCTATCATCAAAGCTTATGGCACCATATACAGATTCTTTTTTTTTTTTTTTTTTTTTAACTTTCAGACTATTCTTTGTTGTTGTTGTTATACTCACAGTTTATTAGAGGAAAAGATACAGATTAAAACCCATGAAGGGAAAAAATACATAAGCTAGAGTCTGGGGAATTATCTAACACGGAGCTTCTGTTCTCATATCCGAATTCTTTTTAACACTAATAGCACATTTTTGATCATTTAATATGTTTTCCCCACTAGACTCTAAGCTTTTTTAGCGTATTATATTTGCTCTTATTCACCATTGTATTTCTTACATAGTGTCTGGCATATAGCAGGCAAACAGCAAACATTTTGAGTGAATTTTCTACATTAATTTATCTTTAATTTTTTTAGCAGTTTCTGTATATGTTTTTAACAATGTAGCACACGCAGTTTCCATAGTTTTATGTAGATCCAATCTCGATAGTACTCTTTTTGAAAATTTTAAAAACACACTTAAGAATTCAATGAATTACATATATAAGGATCGAATGCAAAAAGCCTTATTTTGATTTAGCTCCTAATTTGTCCTCCTCTGTGTTCTTAATTAATTTTTTCTACATTGACTTCTTTCTCCATATTCTTTTTAAATATCAGATATCTTACTAAATCTAGTGTTGTGTGCAAGTAAAATATATGCAGTGTTCAGGCACAATTCAGCAGATTCTCAGCTTGTTCATCAGTTTATAAATCTCGCAGGATTAAAAATAGTTTAACCATCTGTTAACTGACCAAACAATTTTAGTATTGTGAAAGGGCGTGGTAGGAGAGGGAGGTATGGAGTCTAGGTATAATGCTAGAACGAGGCTCAGTGCAAAAACCACCTTGTGACCTCTTTAATACTGAAACTTAACAGTCAGTTCAAAATTAGGAAGAGATTTGGTGAAGGTTAAGCATAGGAGACTGCTGGCAATAGGGGATTTCTCAGAATAGAAGAATAGTGATAGAAGAATTTCTTTCAGCATTTTAATATCTCACTGATTTTTTTTTTTAGAGAAAATATATGTGTTTCTAAACATACGAATTTTATGAAAATTATCATCTTTAATTTATATACATAAAATATATTTCTAGAAATCAACTTTAATTAATTGGCCTTTTATATTTTACTCCTTAATTAGGAAAATCAGTAGGTTCCCAGTCATCTCGAAATGAATCTGAAATGGTGCCAAAAGTTGCTAAAATGACTGTATCTGGAAAGAAGCAAACTATGGGATTTGAAGTACCTGGGTAAGATTTTAAGTAATCGCCTTCCTTCCTGCTTGTTCAAAATCAGTATTTCTCCTGTTAGTCTATAAGACTCTTTCAATTTTGCATAATATATCGTTAGTGTTGAAGTATCCACGTCCTCAGTATAACTCAGTACAATTGGAAAGGGATAAAAAATTAGGCTTGATTCTAGCCTTCTCTCTGTGTATTACTTTATCTCACTGTCCATTTTCTCACATAAATAATTTATAGCTACTTTAACATTAGAAACCTATGATTTTGTGAAATCTAACATGGTAAGATAGGGAATTCTTATACCACTAGGTGGCATAGATAAGCAGGGTTTGGGAGTTAGATGTAGTTAGTGAATCATAGAATCACTAATTAAATTTTTTAATAACTAAAATATTATCTTTGAAATGTTTTATATTTTCATGTTGAATAAAATGGATCATTGTAGCAAAGACATATGAAACATACCTACAGTTTCAAATATCTAGTGAAAAATGGTAATAAGTCATACCTTAGGAGACTCATTTGTACTTTCTTATCATAGTCTCTAGAATTCTTTCAGGAATTTTCATAGACAAAGGAAGTGGGTTGCTTGAGGCTCAAAAGCATGATTTGAAAACATTAATTTTTAACCTCTTTATCATTTTTCAGAATTTTCAATCATTCTATAACTCTATTACTTATAAATCATATGTATACTGTCTGCTAAAATGATGGAGAAGAAATGCTGTTACTAGTTATAAGCAATAGAGGGATTTTTAAGAAATGTAAACTCAGCAGCCTTATTTTTTCTCTTAGAACATTCTTTTATCTAAAATAATGGAAGTATCATGAGTCTTGATTAGAAGAATGTTAATGATCACTTAGTTCAATTTTTAGCTTTTATAAAAGCAAGTCTTTATTCACTAGATTTCAAATTCAGTGAGGGAAAGGACTCTGTATGTAGAACATGGTAGACATTCAGTATACCTTAATTGAATGATTAGATGAATGAGAAAGTTTATTTTTCTTTTGAGTAATTTTTTTTTTTCTTTTTCTTTCTTTTTTTTTGAGACACAGTCTCACTCTGTTGCCCAGGCTTAGAGTGCCATGGCATTACCCTAGCTCACAACAACCTCAAAGTCCTGGGCTTAAGCAATCCTCCTGCCTCAGCCTCCCTAGTAGCTGGGACTATAGGTGTGTGCCATGTCGCCTGGCTAATTTTTCTATTTTTTGTAGAGACAGGGTCTCACTCTTGCTCAGGCTGGTCTTCAACTCCTGAGCCCAAGCAATCCTTTTGCCTCAGCCTCCCAGAGCCCTAGGATTATAGGCCTGAGCCACGGTGCCAACCCCTATCTTGAGTAATTTTAACCCATTAAAATAATTTTGAATTCTGATTCAGTCACAAAAATCTTAATGTATTTTTTCTCTATAAATTAGGATTGGGTTGTCAAAATCATAAATGCCTTTTAATCCTTATGTCTTGAGTGCCATTTAATCCTATTATGGATTATTTCCATTAAGAGAGATCAAAACGAAAAGAATACATGCTTTCTTGTTCTACGGATTTTATAATTTTAATGCAAAAGATTTTTCATAAGTCTTAGAAAGCAACATGCAAATGAACCCTAATTAATGTACCACATTAGAAGTAAATGCATATTTAAAAATAATGGGTAATAATGACCATGTCTGTACTTTACAAGTATTTAATACAGTACAGGCCTTTCAGAATTTTACAAGACTGTATGCTTCATGAGGACAGAAACTGTTTTTGTTCATCATTGTATACCTTTCACAGAATAGTCATTTAAATATTTATTGATCAGAGTCCCTGGGGAGATACGTGTTATTTTAAAAATAAACTTGTGAATAGTATAGAGGTTAAAAAAAAGTACCCATGAGTCAGATTCACGTATAAGTAGTGCCACTTTTGGAAAGGTAGTTTAGAAAATGAGACTAGTCATTTTATAGTATTAGATAAGGTTACAAAATTATACCAGAAAGCATCTGAAGAAAATTCAGCTAACTCTCTTTGTATCATACCAGTCAGTGATTATAGGCCTGAACCACAAATGACCATATCTTAGAGATTTTTCAAATCTTAAAACATTGACTTTTATTTCATAATAGGCAGAAATTTTTACTAAGTGCGGACTTACCTAGGGTACTTTTCTGACTTTGATCACTTCCCTCTAACGCTGTACAATTTTAGTGAATTAATTTACAGTTTACCTAAGATTTACTTGGAAGAGAATGGTATCCTGAAAGCTAGAGGAAAACAAATCTTTCATGTAACTATAAATGAAAGGATCAAGTCAGCCCCATGTTTTGTATTCTATTCCTATCCCAAGCAGCCCCTCTGAGTGCTTCCTGGATTGGGGGGCGAGCTGAGCTTCAAGCCCTTGCCCATTCTGTCCACCTTAGCCATCTGCTTTTATCTGTTTTCCATATCAGATTTAGTGTAAACTTCCTCTGAAGAAAAGATTTTGTAGCTAAAAACAGATTTGAAGCCAAAGATTGTGATTTCTCCCAAGTCTGGTCAGAACCAGAGCCTCTGTAGTCATTCTGGTAGAATGCTTTTATTGTAATTTGTACCTTTTTTTTTTAACTCCTCTAAATGCAGAGTTGTCACATTTTGGTTTTAAAACTAGCTGTGGTTATTCAAACAAATGTTTGCAAATATAGTCTAAGTTTGATTTCACTTAATTTAGCCTGTTAGAATCCTCTAAAAGTGTGATTACATTTTTCACATACTAAATTTTTTTCCTAGTAGTTTAAGATTCTGTCTAAGCAGTGCTCAAAAATGAACACCTAAATTGGTTAGTGGAGATTTGTAAAAACAAAATGAAATGAGAATGGATATGAGGTTTTTAACGAAGTTGCAAAGATAACTAATGTGACTCTTTTCCTGAGGCGTAGGATGAAGGATTAATGTCAAGCACATAAAAATGCCTGAGAGGAAAAACTAATCTGTTTTTTGTTACAATGGTCAAAAAGAGAATAAATTTACTCTCCTTACACATTCCAATTATATTGCAATCTTGAGTGGTTATTATAAACTGTTTTCTGCATGTAGTTCTTCTCTGCCAGCTCCACAATGAGTTGGATATAATTGGCTTCATTCTTAATAACTCGCAATTTAACCTGCTCTTTGTCCTAATGCTGTTTGTTTATGGTTGTTAAAGGAAGTGTAAGGTGTGTTATAGTCTGGTTGATTAGGTCCCATTCTTTATAGATATCCATAGGCTAGCACTAGTACTGATTTCTACAGGGAGTAGTCAAAGAGCTAATGAAGAACTCAGATCAGTGTTTACTTCTGGAGCCGTGGTCATTGCCAAGGAGAGAATAAATTAAGCTAGGTACTGTTCCTATTTTACATATCTGAGTCCCATACTAGATTGTAAGCTTTTGGGAGTCCCATACTAGATTGTAAGCTTTTTCATTTCTATGTCTTCTTTTCTTCTCAACATCAGTCCCTAATACATGTTGTAGTTTTTAGTAAATCAAATGTTTGTTGAATTAATGAATTAAAGCTCTATTGTCTAAGATATTTACAAACTACATTTAGAGATATCTCCTATAAGGTTAGAGTGAAAATATCATAATTCTATCTCATTGAAGGGATGAGTTGGGGTAAAACTATTTTTTAATACTAATCTATCTGTAGTAACATATTTGGTGCCATTTTTGCAAAATATCTCCTTTATGCCATTGGTTTTGATAGGATTGATTATATGGCCAAGGCCACAGGCTTAGACTTTGAATTTTAGTTATTTTACAGGATATTTTCTTCTTATCTTAATTTTTGGTAAACTGTTTTTTTCTTGGGATCTTCCAAGTCTGTATTTGTGTGGTTTAGGTCTAGCTGCTTATCATTTCCACCTTAACAGACTTTAGCCACTTAGTAGAGATCATTTTTGGTCTGGAATATAAAGGATTATGAAGAGAACTTCTCTGCCCTTCTGACATTATAGGACACGAGTCTAGTTGGTTTAAAGCACTTTTTTCCTATCTGCTTTCTGTAGAGTAACTTCTGAAGAAAATGATCATAATTTCCACACACCTCAAAAAGGACCACCTAGTGAAGATGCCAGCATTGCTACTTCCGATGTTCTTGAGATGATTTCTAAATCAGCAATTCCACCCCACACCATTCAAGCATCAGAAGAGCAGAGTTCAACACCAATGCCAGTGAAAAAGTCTGGCAAGCTGAGGCAGCAAATAGATGTGAAAGCGGAACTGGAGAAGCGGCAAGGAGGGAAGCATCTCCTGAACTTAGTGGTCATTGGTAACGCCCTTTGTTTGTCTGGGTTGTCAGTCTCCTCTGCTTTAGCCTGCCAGCCGTCTGGTGGGGGTGTGGAAACTCTTGAGTTTATGTGGGTGTAATGGACATAAAGCAAGAAGGCACTGCATCATAATACTTTCTAGTCACCCTGGGAGAAATAATGCCAAGTTACCAAGGAGGTCATTAGACTTGGTTGTGGCATTTTCATTTTGTGAACATTTTGAAATTGGCATGTTTTATTGACAGTTTTAATTTCCAGAAACCAGGGAAATTTCCCCACTCTCTAAAGAGACATATTCTTTTTTTCCCTTCCATTTAATGCTTTAATTGTCATTTGATAATAATTGGCATTATTACTCTAAACACTGACATGAACTGTTGAATTACACATTCATGCAATGCCTCGATGTGAACAACATCTGGAAATGTACCTAATACTAATCCTGAAATCAATTTTCCTTAGGTCATGTTGATGCTGGGAAAAGTACTCTGATGGGCCATATGCTTTATCTTCTGGGCAATGTAAACAAAAGAACTATGCATAAGTATGAGCAGGAGTCTAAGAAGGCTGGCAAAGCTTCGTTTGCATATGCATGGGTCTTGGATGAGACCGGTGAAGAAAGGGAAAGGTAGTCACCATGTTTCAAATTTTCATTTTGAAATGATAAAGTCTGTAATATGTGTTGAATATATGAAACATACCATAAAATACTTCAGAGACTATTTTTAGAAAAAAGCTTTTCATTATCAGGGAAATATTTTTATTATATTTATCATTGTAAGCTACATACCTTTTTACTCTTCCGAGCTCATGAGAATGGATTAAAAGAATGTTATCAAAAACAAAATAAGATAAAACAAAAACCATGTAGAAAGAAATAGTAAAAACCCTAAATTAATTATGGGAGAAGTTTCATTTGTCACTTCCCTAAGTATGTATCAAATTATCTTGATTTTGAATTAAAATGATGAGTAAGACTCTTAATTTTATATCAGCTTATAAAGGAAAGGTAACTCTGTAGTAAACTCTCTTCTGTCTGGAATCAAAATAACCAGTAAATTCAAGTTACCAGACTGAATTCATTTTTATTCTTTACATATTATGTTTTTATGAGACAGGCAACAAATAAGTAATAAGCCTATATCCTACCTTATAGATAAAATTCAGTCAGTTACTTTTTCTGTCTCTGTCACTGTGTTCGATGCTAACTTTGGGGAGATTCTAGCAGGAGAATGCAGCTATTCATATATCTCTGGTCAAAGAATAGTGGTTTTTTTGAAGTCTTTTTAGAGTGGCAATATATATTATGTTAGGGCTGTTAGGAATGGGAGAGCCAAAGGACATTTTAATAATTAAGTGAAGTGGCAGATATATCAACTGTGTCAAAATAATGACTCTAAAGACCTTGTGAAGTTCTGTGAAAGTCCTTCTAGATTAACAAGGAGATTGAACTGTGTTCCTTGATGTCTTCGATCTGAATATGATTAGAGAATATATCTGAATTTTCACACCTTTTTAAAAATGTTTGTTAATTTTCTTGCAATCTTAGATAATCTAACTTATGTAAGGTAATGCTTAGTAAAGCAGGTCACAATATTCCTTAGCTCTTCTGATAAATAGAAATTTTTATCATAGTGGGTGTTTTTTCCTTGTAGGTATCTTTTAAATTCTGTATGGTATTACAAACCTGTTTTCTAGCAAGAAAAATTAGCTAGACAGTTGCCAGTTTTTGGAAAACCATGGAATTGTGTATGCTGTCAATATTAGAAGTCTAAATAATTTTCACCTATTAGTTTAACAAGTATTAATAGATTATTAAAGCATTTGGCTTTTTAGTTTTCTTTGTGTCAAATAGTAAGTAGCTAAAGAGATTGAGAACAGTGTAATTTAGGTGAGAATGATTTGCTTGAATTTGCTTAATATCTGAATTGAGCTAGTGAGCTAATAATCTATTTGATTCCTATAATGATCAATCATTTTAGTTTTTTTGATACTATATCGGCTGGTTGGCTGCCATATTTTTGCTGCTGCTAGTTCACTGTTGCTCAGCATGATATAATTTTTAGAATTTCCCTTCATTCTTTAGATAGTAGAAGCTTCCAGATACATAATGGGAGTTTTAACTCACCACTATGTGTTCCTTAATAGCATTTAAAAAATATAATATGTGTAATATGTTGCTTGTCTCACCATGTTAAATATTTATAAATCCTCTGTTTTTCTCAGATACTGAAGAACAGAAACTAATAGAGTGGTATTTCATATCCTTAGGGTTACAAATCCAGATCAGAGCTGGGTCAAAAGATTATACTTAGGTTAAAGCAGTCTAGGGAGGATCTCAGAATAAGTCTTAGTTCACCACTATTCTGGAGGTACCCATGGTCCCTGGATTATTTGGGAATTATTAAAAAATTAAGCATCATTTTGGCAAATTTGAATGGCCTGTCTTTTCAGATTAAACTCAAATAGCTTTACTAAGGAGATCCCCTTATTGCTAGGGTGAACCTATAGTTTATTATTATAATTGTTGAGATCATTCTTTCCTTTGGATGATCTTGGGGCAAACCCAGTTTATCGCCCACATGATTTCCCCTTCTGAACTTCTACGGTTTAGAATGACTAAGTGCCCTTGTAGACCTCCCTTGGGCTATCTTATACAGGTTGAGCATCCCTGATTCAAAAATTTGAAATCCGAAATGCTCCAAAATATGAAACTTTTTGAGCGCTAACGTGGTGCTACAAGTGGAAAATTCCCTATCTGGCCTTGTATGATGGGTCGTACAAAATTATTGAAAATGTTGTATAAAATTAACTTCAGGCTATGTGTATGAGATATGGGTCTCATCCCCAAGATGTCTTATTTTGTATATGTAAATAATCTGAAAAATCTGAAAAAATCTGGAATTGGAAACACTTTTAGTCCCAAGCATTTCAGATAAGGGATATTCAACCAGTAATCTGAATCTACATTTTTGTGACTGAAAAGAGGCACTGTGTTGATCTTCAAGAAGGATGAAATGGGATATGAAGCAAACTGGATCTCTCTTAATTTTAAAAAATTAGGCATCTACTTTGAAATCTTATGCTTTCTAAGTATGTAACTTACTGACCAACCTTGCAAATGAAAGTTTTAGAAGTTTTTTTCTATAATTAGTGAAGCATAAACACAGAACATGAAGAAAACTACCTCTTGGTAGTGGTCATTTTTGATTTTATCTTTTCTCATATGTAGTATTTATTTTTCTCCCATCTAGAGATGTCCCTAGATATTTTCTTTGTTCACAATTTACACTGTTTTTTACAAAATAAAGTAACAACAAGGTAATGGGAAGTAACTATCATTTTGACTGAGTTCTTGCTGTGTCCACTACCTTATGTCCAAAGCCATATGGATGTTATTTTATTACAGCAGAAATTGCAGCACAAATTGGATAGCTTAATTATTCAAAAATAATGGTCTATAAATAAAATTCCCATGATTACTTAAGAACTTTGATTGTCATTTAGACTATTATTAATTTGATCCATACCTCTGATTATGCAGTACATTCTAACCATTTTATGTTTTGTTTAAGGGGAGTAACAATGGACGTTGGTATGACAAAGTTCGAAACCACAACCAAAGTTATTACATTAATGGATGCTCCAGGCCATAAGGATTTCATTCCAAATATGATTACAGGAGCAGCCCAGGTACCAGATATTTCCTAAATTATAGTGCATGATTGTACTGTACATAAAATGTCCTGATGCTGAGGTTATAATTCTAGGACTTTAACTTTTAAAATATTTTAAAATTAAAAATTTTAACCTTTAAAAAGTTTGAAAGAGAAATGTATTTTTCATGATCTTTTTATCTGTACATTGTAACACCTTTTGTAATTTCTTATGAAGAAGCAAATGTATGAAAGCTATTAATTTCTTTATAGTAAAAATAATGGTAAAGTAGGTATAGCTTTATATTTCACTTATTGATAAGTTGGAGTGAATATTTCAAAATCTGCCTTATTACTCTATTTATAGTCAAGTCCTATATCTTTTTTGAAGAGCTAATTTATGCAGAAATAACGAGGCTTGGGGATTTTCCCCCCAGTGGTTTATTTGCTTTCTCTGTAGTATTATAAAATAATTGCAAATTGTAAACATACATGATTCTTAAGAAGAATACTGCAAAAAAATAAATAAAAGATATATACATTCATGTGTCCCTTAATGACAGGAATATATTCTGAGAAGTGTGTTGTTAGCCGACTTTGTCATTTGTGAACGTCATAGAGTGTACTTACACAAGCCTAGATAGTGTAGAAGCAATAGGCTATAGGGTATATACAAACCTGCTGCAGGCAACTGTAACACAGTGGTAAGTATTTGTGTATGTAAACATATCTAAACATAGAAAAAGTACAGTAAAAATACAGTATAAAAGATAAAAAATGGTACACTTGTATAGGGTACTTACCATGAATAGAATTTGCAGGATTAGAGGTCACTCTGGGTGAGGCAGGGAGTGAGTGGTGAGTGAATATGAAGGCCTAGGGGGTGGGGAACCTGTGGTCTTCTGATTTCAAGACTGTTCTTTTTTAAGCACCAAAGGAGGTAAGAAAAGCTTCATCTTTCTCTTGTACCCCTTTTGATAAAAAGATTTTTCTGTAAAATTTGGATGCAGTTAAAAGGCTGCACTTAAGGACCTGGAAGGCCACAGGTTCCCTACCCCAAAGGTTACTGTAACTTTTTTACTTTATAAACTTTTGATCTTTTTTTTTAAAATTTTTTGATTCTTGTAATAACATTTAGCTAAAAGCACAAATGCATTGTACAGGTATACATTTCCTTTCTTTATGTTCTCATTTTATAAGCTTTTTCTAACTTCAAAACTTTTTGTGTTTTTACTTTTTAAACTTTTTAATTAAAAAGTAAGACACAAACACACACATTAGCCTAGGTGTACACAGAGTCAAGACCGTCAGTATCATTGTGGTCCACGTCCGCATCTTGTCCCACATCTTGTCCCACTGGAAGGAAAATCTTTGGGGACAATAACACAAGGAGCTTTCATCTTCTATAACAATACCTTCTTCTGGAATACCTTCTGAAGGACCTGCCTGAGGCCATTTTATAGTAAACTTTTTTTTTAAAAATAAGTAGAAGGAGTACACTATAAAGTAGTGATAAATATCTTGTAGTAAATACGTCAATCACTAACAAGGTCCTGTGTTATCATTATCAAGTATTATGTACTGTACATAATTGTATGTACTATACTTTTATATGACTGGCAGCTCAGTAGGTTTATTTACACCAGCATCACCACAAACACTTGAGTAGGGTGTTGTGATGGCTACAATATCACTAGGTAGTCGGAATTTTTCAGCTCCATTATAATCTTGTAGGACCACGATGGGTATATGTGGTCCACGGTTGACTGAAATGTCCTTATGCTGTGCATGACTGTAACTTTAAATAATTAAAACAATGAAAATAGCACTGCATATATAGGGCACTGATTTCTTTCACAATGGATCATTTATTGGAAAACATGAAGAGTTTAAAAATTTGGCTCTATCATGTGGCAAAAGTGTGACTTCAAGCAATTGACCATTTTTAGGGCTCCATTCATTAAAAGAGAATTTTAATATGAGCATCTGTCAACCTAAAAAGGATGTGGTAGGAATAAATTAGAATATGTTTAAGGATAAATGAGAAATTATTTGATTCCATTTTAGAAAGTTGATCTGTAATTTTAGAATATTTAAAATTTATGGACTGAGTGTGATAAAAGATTAAAGTATAATTATCACTGTTTATTGTGTACCTAATATGGACTAGACACTAAACTAGGTATATTAAATGCATTTAGTTTAATATAATCTTTATAACAACTCTATGGAGTATGTATTATCTCCATTTTAAGTTAGTATACAGTTGGCCCTTTGTATACATGGGTTCCACATTCATGGATTCAACCAACTGCACATCAAAAATATTCAGGGAAAAAAAAATTCAACAAAGTTCCAAAAAGCAAAACTTGAATTTGCCGCATGCTGAATACTACATTGAATCCATGCTAATGAAGTGATATGTGGACTTTATGTTAGGTATCATAAGTTACCTAGAGATGATTTAAAGTATACAGGAGGATATATGTAGGTTATATGCAAATACTACACCATTTTACATATTAAATAGACAATTGAACATCTGTGGATTTTGGTATCTGCAGTGGGGTTGGATTTGGGCAGGGGGGTTGTCCTGTGGGGTGATACTGAGCGACAATTGTGCTTCTCATTACATTTAGTAACAATATAGTTTTAATTCCTCCTTATATATACTCGTGTGTGTGTCTGTGTGTGTGTGTGTGTGTGTGTGTGTGGGTGTGCGCGCACACACACATGTATATGTCTAATGTGCTTATTTGGCAAAGAAAAGTGAAAAATGCTTTACCTTTTCTCTTTGACCTTTTTTGGAAAATTTTACTGTTTCTGAAGTTCCAAGATCTCGGAACCACTGCTTCGTATGGTGCCAATCATTATCTCAAAAGACTTAAACCTGGATG
>CAUYSK010005690.1:0-34704 GCA_963575035.1 Avahi laniger | reverse complement strand
ATTGTGAATTGTGCTGCTATGAACATTCGAGTGCAGGTGTCTTTTTCATAGAGCGACTTTTGCTCTTTTGGGTCAATGCCCAGTAATGGGATTGCTGGATCAAATGGTAGTTCTACTTGTATCTAATTGAGGTATCTCCATATTGCTTTCCACAGAGGTTGCACTAATTTGCAGTCCCACCAACAGTGTATGAGTGTTCCTACCTCTCCGCATCCACGCCAACATTTTTTGTTTTGGGTCTTTTTGATAAAGGCCAGTCTCACTGGAGATAAGTGATATCTCATTGTGGTTGTGATTTGCATTTCCCTGATGATTAGAGATGTTGAGCATTTTTTCATATGTTTTTTGGCCATTATTCTGTCTTCTTTTGCAAAGTTTCTGTTCATCTCCTTTGCCCACTTTTTGATAAGGCTGTTTGATTTTTTCTTGCTGATTTTTCTGAGTTCTAAATAGATTCTGGTTATCAGCCCTCTGTCGGATTTGTAGCATGCGAAAATTTTCTCCCATTCTGTGGATTGCCTGTTTTCTCTTGTGACAGTTTCTTTGGCTGTGCAGAAGCTTTTTAATTTGATTAGGTCCCATTTATTTATTTTTGTTGTTCCTGTAATTGCCGTTGGGGTCTTCTTCATAAATTATTTGCCTAGGCCAATGTCTAGAAGAGAATTTCCAACTTCTTCCTCTAGAATTCTAATTAGTTTCACTCCTTAGGTTTAGATCTGTGATCCAGCAACCTCTGTGAAAAGCAATATGGAGATACCTCAATGAGATACAAGTAGAACTACCATTTGACCCAAAAGAGCAAAAGTCGCTCTATGAAAAAGACACCTGCACTCGAATGTTCATAGCAGCGCAATTCACAATTGCAAAGATGTGGAAACAACCCAAGTGTCCATCGATACATGAGTGGATTAATAAAATGTGGTATATGTATACCATGGAGTACTATTCAGCTTTAAGAAACAATGGTGATATAGCACCTCTTATATACTCCTGGAAAGGGCTGGAACACATTCTACTAAGCGAGATATCCCAAGAAGGGAAAAACAAGCACCACATGTACTCACCATCAAATTGGTATTAATGGATCAACACATAAGTGCACATATAAGAATAACATCTATTGGATGTTGGGCAGGGGAGAGGGGAGAGGAAGGAGGAAGGGATGGGTATATGCATACACAAAGAGTGCAATGCGCACCACGCAATAAGATGGACATATTTGAAACTTGGACTGAGGGGTGGAGAGGGGGCAAGGGCAACACACCTAACCTAAACATCTGTACCCCCATATTATGCTGAAATAAAAAGAAAAAAGAAAGAAACTGTACTCATTAGTAGTCACTCTCCATTACCCTCCAACCCAACCCATCCCAAACCTAGGGAACTGCTAATTAACTGCTATTCTGGACATATCGTATAGATGGAATCAACAAATATGCAATCTTTGCAGACTGGCTTCTTTCACTTAGCATAATGTTTACAAGGTTTGTCCATGTTATATAGCACGTATCAGTAGTTCACTTCTTTATTTCCAAATAATACTACATTTTGTGGATAGATCACATTTTATTTATCCAGTTAGTGTACATTTGGGTTGCTTACATTTTTTGACTGTTATGAAAAATTCTGTTATGGACACGCATGTAGAAATTTTTGTGTGGACATATGTTTTCATCTCTCTAACAGTGGAATTGATATATTATAAGGTAACTCTGTGTTTAATCTTTTTAGAACTGCCAGAGTGTTTTCCAATGTGGATGCATTTTACCTCTGCAATGCATAAGGGTGCTCATGTCTCCGTATTCTCAACAGCCTCCTTGCTATTATCTGTCTTCTTGATTATAGGCATCCTAGTGTGAAGAAATATCTCACTGTGGTTTGGATTTGCATATGTCTGGTGGCTAGTGACGTTGAAAATCTTTTCCTATACTCATCCTAAACATTTTGACTGGTTGCCTATTATTCAGTAATAGCTTCATATTGGTTTGGGGGAGTAGAGACCCAACATAGCTAGTAACATTGCATGATGTCGCTTGTATGTGTGTTTGTATATGTCTGATGGTCTAAGGTCCTAATCCATGTGAGACTGGTACTCTTTCAAGGATTAGCCTGATTTTATTATTAAAACAGACAAAACCACATGGTAGACTTGACTGATAAAACCCACCTAAGTGGTATTCCTACGACTGAGGAATAAAATAATACAAAGTAAAATAAACCAAAAACAGACAAAATAAATTATCTTGAATAGTTTAATATAAAAAATAGATATTGGCTAAAGCTTATTATCTAAATGGTAACTTTAGGAAATTTGCTACCTTTATATATAATTTTTTTAAAATATGTGTCATGCTATGCATATGCCAGAAATAGTTGTGGCCTACTTAGAATGCCAAATGTTAAATTTTTGAATCAATAATAACTTCTCTCTTTCTAAGATATTTATAAATCTTTTCTCCTCTTTAGGGTCTTCAGGGAATTTACATTGCCAAGAACCTAAAAGAATCTTGTACAAAGCATATGCACACCATTGATGGGCTCAGTGAATATTTGCTGATAATGAGGTTGATGACAAATTATCACTTATTTGTTATGTCTTAGAGCAGTGCATCTGCAATCGAATGTTTCTTGTTAAAAATGATGTTTTCCTCCTACATTTTAGTTGTTAACATCCCTTGATGATTGCACTCATGGAAATTGATGTAAGAAAGTTGTCATTCTGTTTACCATATCCCAACTAGCAATTACAAAGAGTTTGTAGAGCTTCAGTGAATTTTCTTTAAGCCTCTGTTTAAACAGATTTTCAGCATTTATCTAATTATAAAAGATATTTGTATAAACCAAAACTTTGCAAATGTATTTAAAAGACTCAAAAGATACTTGCACAAATCCAAATTTTTATAAATGTGGCTTTAAAATGACATATCCAATACCTATCCTCAAGAAAGAATTAACTTCGTTGGGAAACACACCTTGAATGGCTATTTTATGTAACCAGCTGAACCCTAGAGTAGGGTCAGTAAGTGCAGGGTACTAGAGGAAGATGGGCTAGACTCCTCTGTACAAGAAAATTGTGTGAGGTGTTCAGGAATAGATATACCTAATATTCACACTTAAGTTTTGTGTATCAGTGCAAGCACAAGCCATTTTTTCTTCTCATATATAATCTCCCCATGTAACAGGGATGAAGAGGACTTACAGTACTGTCACTGGACTATATAAAAGCAGGGTTGTCTGGTTTTAGCTCCTTTATGATTCTAATTATTTAAGGAAATTTTTCATGAGCTAGGGAACTCTTTTCTTAGTTTCCATAAGGAATAGTTACCATTTTGTCCGCTTGTGCTCCAAATTAATGCTATAATACCTCCTGTTTGACGGCAGGGCCACACAAACTACCGCAGCTGCCAGCTTGTCATTGCCCTTCCCACACCTTCTCTGGGCCCGCTGTGGGCTCGGGCAACTTGGCACAGTAGGTAACTGTGTCAGTTCTCTTCTTTATCATGTTCCCTTAAATAGGGACAACAAACTTCTCTCCAAATTGTGCTATCCTTGTACACAGACTATAAAAACAGAGACTTTACTGAATAAAGATCAAAATTTTGCTGATTAAATCTCAGCCACGTCTGTAGGACTAAATATGAGTCTATGGGTTCAAGACTGGGAGAAGCCAGGCTGTATTCTAGTTTTGGTCAATTTTTTTTTTTTTTTTTGTCAAAGTACTCTTTAAACATTAGAGGAAGTAGAGAGAAGGTTTTGAGGATTTACTCTAGGCTTAGTCTCTATTTTTATTTTTAGCATAATAATTTTGCTACATGCAATTCAGCCTCGAGAATTACCTCCTAAATAATTCAACTCCATGAGTCACTGTGTCGTGGCCAACAATGGTCATCATCCTGTCTGTCATTATCCTTGCTGATGTCGGGTTTCCAAATTCCTGTCCTCATGTATATTGGCTTTCTATTTCAGACTTCCTATTTTTTGTGTTTTACAATTTTTTAATTTTTTAATAGACATACAATAATTGTATATATTTAGAAAGTACATAATGATACTGTGATATATTAATATCATGTATAGTGATCAGATCAATTAGCATTATTTCTTTGTGTAGGGAGCATTCAATATCCTTCTAGCTATTTGGAACTATATATCATTGTCAACTACAGTCATGCTACAGTACTATAGAATATTAGAACATATTCCTCCTATTTGGCTGTAATTTTGTATCTTTTAACAAATCTCTCCCTCTCTCCCCTTTCTCCTATTCTTCCTTACCTCTAGTATTCTCTGCTCTACTTTTTACTTCTGTGAGGTCACCTTTTATATGGCTCCCACATATGAGTGGGGACATGCAGTATTTAACTTTCTGTTAACTGTCTTACTTCACTTAACATAATGTTCTCCAGTTTTGTCCACATTGCATGTATGACAGGATTTTCTTCTTTTTTAATGTCTGAATAGTATTCCATTGTGTATATATACCATATTTTTTCTTTATCCATTCATTTCACACCTAGGTTTATTCCATATTTTGAATAGTGCTGCAATAAACATGAGAGTGTCTGATGTCTTTTGATATACTGATTTCCTTTCCTTTAGATAAATGTCTAGTAAGGAGACATACAAAAGATTAAAAAATATATGAAATAAAGGTCAACATAACTAATCATCAGAAAAATGCAAATCAAAACCAAAATGAGGTAACATGTCACCCCAGGTAGGATGGTGATTACCAAAAAGACAAAAAAAAAATTTACAAATTCTGGTGCGAATACAGAGAACAAGGAAGTCTTATATACTGTTTCTGAGAAGGTAAACTAGTATAGTCTCTGTGGAGAACAGTATGGACGTTCCTGAAAAAACTACAAACTTTTTATTTTTAAACTCTAATCCTTATCTTTGGTTTAAGTAACTAAATGTTATTATGACACTTTAGAAATTAAACAAAAATAAAAATGTTAATTACTTTAAAGCATGACAAATAAAACATTTAATCATTTTTGTGATTCAAGAGAAGAGTTTGGGAGGTAGAGTACATAGGAAGGGATTAGAACTGCAGAGTTTCTAAACTTTAGGTGAGCCCGACTGTAGAAATTGAAATGATATGTGTGAATCAGTTTGTGTGTGGTGGTCATGATGTTTTGTTTCTGAAGAAAGCAGAAAGAAAAAAAATTATTTTCAAATAACTGCAGATTGCAAAGAGTTTGACAAGGAATCCCACATATCAGCTCTTTTGCTTGGCAGGCTAGTGCTAGCTGCAAGGGCCAATGATAAAAAGTTCAGCATGAGTTCTAATAGCAGTATGTTAGCTTCTTTTCTGTGACATAAAAATAGTACCAATACCCCCAGGTTCCCAAAGCAAACACACACACACACACACACACACACACACACACACATACACGTGCTCTCTCCCTCTCTCTCACTCTAATCACTCTGCATGAACATTTTACTTTCTTTCCTTCTTTTCTTTCTTTTTTTTCTTTCCTTTTTTTTCCTTTTCTATTCTTTTTTTCTCCTTTTTCTTATCCCTCCCAATTGTTCTGGTGAGAACTTTCAGTAATGTATTGAATACAAGTGACAAGAGTGGGCATCCTTGTTTTTTGCCTGATCTTAGAAGAAAAACTTTCAACTTTTCTCTGTTGAATATAATGTTAGGTGTGGGCTTGTCATATATAGCCTTTATTGTGTTGAGGTACATTCCTTCTATACTTAATTTATTGAGATTTTTTATTATGAAATTATGTTGAATTTTGTTAAATGCTTATCCTGAATCTATTAAAATGATCACATGGGTTTCGTCCTTGTTATCATGGTGTATCACATTTATTGTTTTGTGTATGTTGAACCATCCTCTCATCACGGAAATAAATCCTACTTGATCATGGTGAATGATACTTTCAATGTGCTACTAAATTATTTAACACACTATGCTTACCATTTTCTAAAATAAAAGTTTAAAAAGGTAATGTATAATCAATTCACAATGGTTTACTGAACTAATACAATCCTACTGGGTTATTGGAGTATGTACTCATATTAATGAACAATTCTCTTTGATTTGTAAGCAGTAGAAGCAAATAAGTGGTTCATTTTTAATTTTTTAATTTTTTATCTTCTTTTTTAGCAAATAAGCAGTTCATGGGATCATTAAAATAGTGTAAATTATCATATCCTTACAAACCATATATATACTGCTGATTACTTCTAAATGTTTGAAAATTTTGACATCTTTTTCTTTTAATGGTTACACAAACAATGTTTAGGAGAGAATATATGTGGAAAGAATAAAGATGATGAAATGAGCAAATGTCATTCTTATTAATAAGGTTTGACTAAGTGATTATTGGCTAGGAATTCTTATTCTTTAATAAAATCCTTTCTTTTGAGTTTATATGTGTAATAACATTAGCAATTGCCAGAGTAACCCTAAAGCCCCAAAGCACATGTTTTATGTACTACATTGTCATTATTGTTAAAATCATCTGTATCTGAAAATATTACCTGTTTCATTTGATTGTAATTATATATAAATAAAAATAAATTCTCATTTATTTTATTGCTAAAATCAGAATTTAAAGATATTTGTTAAAAACCACTACAACATGATCACCCTCCCTTCCCTGAAAACCTCAAGACATTTATAATATAATGAAATAATTACTCTTGCCATTATGGCGCACAAGAAATTTGTGTTTATATTGTGGTTTAGTTTGATCCTCACAACAGTTATATGCTATAGATATTGTCAACAGCACACATTTATAGAACAAAAAACTGTAGTTGACAGAGGTCCATTCTCTTTGGGAGGTGACTCTTCTCTTCTGGCTCTCCCTAGAATTGGAAAGTTGAGGAATCACATAGCTGAGTCATTTACCGGGCAATATTAGCTCTGAATTCACTATATCATATTAATTCCAAATAATAAATAGGGCTAAGAGAAGGGAATCAGAGGATAAGGATTTGAGGCATTTGATGCCATTTGCTTCCATTTTCATATTCCCTAAGCCGTTTATTTTTAGTTCCTTGTTTTCAACACTGAGTTGGTTTGACATAGATGAGTGGTCTAGAAAGAATGGAACTGGAGCTATTTTAATTACAGAAGATAGTCCACAAGCCATTCAGAAACAGAATAGGAAGGAAATATTTTCTTCATTCATTTTAAATAGAGCTATTTAAATGGCAAGGCTAATACGTGGCTGTCAAGATCACATAATTGAGTCGTTGTAACCCAAGTGACTTGTGTTTTGGTCTTCTTTTGTACTTATTGTACCTTCTGCTGACCATGATTTACAATTGAAGAATCGTATTTTAGTTCTTTTGGGGCTATGCATTCACAAAAATCTTGAAGGTGTTTGATTCCTTAATGGGAGGTATAAAGCTTGTGAACTGAAAATGTACATAAAATTTAAATTGTATTTTCACTCACCAATGGCTTAATAGGGCAGAAACTCTTACTCAGACACATAATTTGCTTTCACAACAGAAATATAAACAAAACCATAAATTATGATTAGGTAAGTGTTCTTCCTGCTGAGACAAATTAGTCAATGCTTATTCTTCAACTGTGATACATAGATGCTATAATATTGAGAGACCTTTCTGAATAAATTTGGTAAAAATAATTTTAAAAGTCTGAAATCTATACTCTTGCTCAAGATATACATGTTTATTGTAATCCAGTGCCTTGATTTATATCTTACTTTGTCATTTTCCTCTTTTTTGTTAGAGATAAAGAAAATCAAGAAGGGAATTTAAATGTTTTTAATTGCAAGGGGAAAATAAATATATTCAAGGAAGGCTTGCGTATGAAAATATTTTTCAATTGGAAATTCCTGTGACAATGCCAGATTTTTCTTAAATCATTTACTTATATAAAAATCTTGCCACTTAAATACTTATATTTGAGGTGTTAAAATATCTAGTATTACAAAACAGAGTTTGTTTTATTTTCGTATTTCAAAATTAGTGTCCTTTTAAGCATCAAATCTTGTATTAGTCAGCTTGGGCTGCCATAACAAATACCACTTACTGGGTAGCTTTTAGAAAAATAGAAATTTGTTTTTCACAGTTCTAGAGACTAGGAAGTCCAAGATCAAGGTGTGAGCTGATTCAGTTCCTGGTGAGGGCTCTCTTTCTGGCTTGCAGACAATCTTCTAGCTGTGTCCTCACATGGCAGAGAGAGAGAGTGAGCTTTGTTGTCTCTTCTCTTCTTATAAAGGCACCAACCCTCCATGACCCCAACTAGCCTTTATGATCTCCTCAGAGGCCCTGTCTCCACATACAGTCACATGGAGGTTTAGGACTTCAACATAGGAATTTTGTAGGACACAAACATTCAGTTCCTAACAAATTTAAATAATTTATTTGTAAGTGTTTAACCAAGGATTTCCTTTAGTCTTAATACTCAGAAACATAGGCTGGAAATTATTTTTTATTTGTTTTTTCATTTCTTTCTGTCTAAACAAGAGTTTTCTTTGAACAAAAGTATACAACAAGTACAATTTCTTTTTTCTCTTTTCATATTTTCAGAGATGGGGTCTCATCATGTTGCCCACACTTGTCTTGAATTCCTGGTTTCAGAGGATGCTCTCATCTCGGACTCCTGAATTACTAAGATTACAGGCAAAAACCATCACACCCCACCACTACAATTTCTTATTCCATGAACTCACATAAGTGAAAAGTATAACTAATTTTTTTAAGACCACATTTAATTTCTTTCTTAAGCCCTAGTTCTACTCAGTCGTAAAGATGTAATCTTAGTCATTTCAAGGAAATCTCTGTCAATTCAGACTAATCTTACTGAATTTATGATTTCCCACATTTTCTCAAGCCAATATCTAAATTACACAGTGTTTAAATAATGCCAAAGTATAGGAGAAGATAAAGATGCCACTCAAGCCAGAGATGTGAGTGGCTTCTAGAAGTTAGAAAAGATAAGTATGTACCCTGGCATCTACCTTAGTCCCCACCCCTATCTGTTCTCCTGTTGTTGGCCCATGCAGATTCACTTTGAGTCCTTCTTATCACAACCACAAAATCCATTCTGTGTCCATTGGTTCTTTGTCTTTTGAGAAACTTCAGTTCTGACCAATCTTCTTACCCAAGTAGAACCTCTGTGAGCCCTAAGCCTGAATGCCTACATAACTAGATACCTCATGCAGCCATTTCTAGTACGTGGATCCTATGGTAAGCAGAAAAATGTCCACATCCTAATCCTCAGAACCTGTGAATATGTTATGTTATATGGCAGAGGGGAATTAAGTTTGCAGATGGAATTAAGGTTGCTAAACAGCTGACTTTAACATAGGGAGATTGTCGTAGATTATCCAGATGAGCCCAATGTAATAAAAGTTCTTAAAAGTTCTTAAAAGTGGAAGAGAGAGGCAAAAGAAGAGTCAGAGATGTGAGGACATTAGGAGGACAGAGTGATGTCATGTGAGAAGGATTCAACCCACCATTACTGGCTTTGAAGATGGAAGAAAGGAACCAGAAGCCAGAGATGTGAGTGGCTTCTAGAAGTTAGAAAAGATAAGTAAGTGAACTGTGTCCTAGAGCCTCTGAAAAGGAAACCAGCCATATCCATTTCAGACTTTTGATCTATAGTACTGCGGGATAAAAGATGAGTGTTGTTTTATGACACTAAATCTGTGGCAATTTGTTATAGCTGCAATAGGAAACTGATGCAGATCCTATACCATGAGTGATATGACAAACTTTATAAGTCTTGCTGACTTTCAAAGCTTTGCCTGTGAATGCAGGCACAAGAACTGTTGCTCTCAAAGTATCTAATTTAACTCTGTTTCTATATTCCCTTCCTTCTTAGTAGCTTCGCTGAAGTTGGGGAAGAGGTAGAGAACCCTACTGACAAGCTAAGGTCTTTTGTTCCTCTTTCTCATTGGCCCCTCTCCCTTAACTTATAAAAACTTTAACAGACGAGGAAAGGGAGGAGGACTACCTGACTATATATCTCTTCAAAATCAGTTGTTTATGAAATAAACTTCATGCCTTGAAATCCTTTAAGCCTTAGACAATTACAAGTAAAACAGCATAGCTTTTGTAAAGCAAAACATTTGGATTTCAAAACTCTTGTTTTTGTATGAATTTTGAGAGCTTATTCGAAGTTAAGAAACGAATAATTCCTTTTTCTATACCATGGGCTTACTAGAATTCCTTCCCTGGAGAAATGGAGGTGAAATAAACAAGTTGTCTAGTCTGAGAGACGGTCACATGACACAAGATAAAGAGAGAACAAAAATATGAGTTGAAACTTCAAAATATTATCCCCATGAATAAATTCTGAGCTCTTTATGTAAATTATTCACTTTTGCATTATCTTCAGTCAGATTTAACCTCAGGACATCTTTCTCCTGTCATTTAGCACACTACCGAACTTCTGTCTCCTGTCCTCAGTTACTGATTTGAATGGTTACGAATAGAAGTGTTTTAGATTCAGATTTCCTGAATTGGTGGGAAGAAAAACATCTCATCTCAGAACCCTCAGTAGACACTTTAAGATTTGCTAAGTTTCCTGATCTGTTTAGTTTAAAGCACATCATCTCACCAGAAATGAAGTGATCCCAGAGAATAGTTGCAGAGAGAGCATGTCTTAGCTCAACTGCATAAATGGGGTTTGCTGCCATTAGTGATGCTGCCATTGGTGATACTGCCTTGGCAAGAGAGGACCTTGCTAGATTTGAGAAGCCTGATGTCTTGAATACTCCTTTCTTTAAATGAGCTTTACATCTTTCCTCAACTGCTACAAGCAATCTTCCTGGGCTTTGAGTCAAATTGATAGCCAGTGAGACCATGTCCTTGTGTTTTGGGTGGGACAGTGGGGGTGGGAATAGGCCAAAACCAGAACCACACTCAGTCACATCCCTGAGCCTAATCCCTAATTCCACTTTATCTTATTGCAAGTCAAACATGAATAAGAAGAAAAATATTTTGAAAGAAAACAAATAATATTTCAAAATTTAATGTTTTGAGTTTATTATTTCGGATAACACTCTTGCTTGCTTGCCTCTGATGTAGAATCAGAAATTGCTTGCATTTGTCGTATGTAGGTATCAGCAGAAAGGTTTTGTGAACAAATTCTCCTAAAGCCAAGTATCCCGCTTTGGGTTTCAAGGATGAGGCTAGATATTAAGATGAATAAAAATTCTTGACATATTGATTGTTCTTTATACAAAAATAATATTTGAATTTATGTTAGGAAATGAAATTGACTGTTAATAATTATAATATCATATATCTTACTAAGTTAAATAATGAATAATTTCTTCAGACCTAAATGTGCTTTCTTCACTCTCTGAGTTTGAGTAAATATTGCTCAACATAATACACGTCTGTGTATAAAATCATATCTCTATGTCACCAAACTCTTCTTAATTTTAAGTGACAATAGTTCTTTCTTATTTTAATATTAATATGTGAGCAAGTTTTTAAATTATGTAAATACACTAAAAGAGCTTAATATTCAAAAGAATATTGTGATGATTCCTTCTATAAATGGTAAGGGAAAGGAGACAGGCAATGGGCCTGAAATACATGAGTGCCTTCTGGTGTTGTACAAGAACAAAGAAAGATTATTTTATTTAATCTTTATAACCCTGTCATACTTTGTTATCTGTATTTTCAAATTATGTTAACTCAGTTAACATAATTAGTTAACTATGGCTCAGGACAATTACTAACATAGCAAGAAAACATAAGTAAATGGTAGAGTAGGTGTTTAGCCCAGATTTATTTGACTCCAAAACTTTTATTGTTTCAATAACACACTACCATTAATTGCTTGCTAAATGGTCTTTAAATATTTAATCTTCATGTGATATTTATACTTTGTGAGTTTTCAAATTGCATTAAATATAAAATTTTGAGGATTATTAAATCTCATGAAAATCATAAATATCTAGTCCAAAGCTCATTTTGCTTAAAAGGAAATAGGCTCAAAGTGATAAAATACGAACTCATAGACTTACAGCTTGATAGTGAAAAAGGCAACACAAAAACTCACATTATAAACTGGATTCCCATTTCACTTCACCCAACTGTTTTTAGAAGAATCATGTCAGTGCTTTACGTATCTGTGTGTTGCTTATGTATGGATTGTCATCCCATCCACTGAAAAATAAGGCTCTCCATGTGATCCTCAGCGAAATATCCTGATGGAATATTCTATATCCCATATATCATATACATCTTAATGGAAAATATCCTAATACTAATATGAAGGCAGTATAGATTACATTAATGTGAAAAAATAGGGGTTCACAAACTTGTTGGGGGAGCTTTAGAGGACTAAATTTTGTTATTAAAATTCTACCCAGGCAGGTGGTCATTGTCTTGAAGATTGTTCCTTGGTTTGGAGGCCTTTTAGTCCTTGTACTAGGATTCAGGAGCAAGTCTCACACTCTTGAAAACAACTACTGTTTTAGATAAAATTATTAACTAGCACACGGAGGAGGATCTGAAGCGATCCCCAATCCTACGGACTTGACCTACACAGTGAACAGTGAGAGGGATTTATCCCTAGAGTCACTAAGTTCTCGGCTTATGAGCAGAGGACTCTTAGAATAATTCGAGGGGAGGGGTCAAAGATCCTTGCTGATTCACTGAATTCCATGTTAGGAATTACCAAATAATATGAAGGTAGAAGTCTAAATACTCAATACTGCAATGCACGATTGAGGCTAAAACTGGGAGACGGAGGGGAAAAAAAGCAAGACAGGAAAACAGTGAAGAAGCATACTGACGAAGCCTCTCCTCTTATAGTCTAGTTAAGGTTAGGTACTGAAATGAAGTTTGAGAATTTTCAACCTCAAAGAATAATGAAACATTGAAAAATGACCTTGAAACAACTATTCACTGTTTGATCTATGACCATTTTTTTCTATGAGTTTTATGTTTTTGTTGTCATAATAGAAAGATTTGATAAGTTATTTTTAGATGAAAGTAGATTTTTATGAAAGTGTAGAAAATTACAGGGCTAAGGAACATAATGGAAGATCTCTCAGGCAACAGTTAATTATCTAAGAGAAAGCAACAGATTAGGTTCAGAGTTAAAACAGTAACAGCAACAAATGAATACAATTTGGTAGGGTTATTAGACTGTTTTCATGAAGCGTAAACCAAGCAAGCAAAGTACTTAGCAGAGAAAGTGACAGATTCAGATCAAGAAGAAAAGGAAATTTGGAAAATTTCAATCCCTGGTATAAATTAATAATATTTAAATAAAGTTATTCAGAGTATTAACTTCCTACAGAATAACACAAATGACTGGAAAGAGAAGCACTCTTACTTAAGAAATTTGTCTGCATATTTAAAGGCAATTGAGATGAGATATTTATCTTAAAATTATAGCCCAAACTTATTTATTTTCAATTTTATGTTGGCATTATTAAGATAAATACCTTAGATATTTACTTTACCTGTTAAGTGTAGACAGAGACAAAAAACCAAGAACAAAAAACAGATATTTAATATATAAGTTAAGAAGCTGCACTATGGAGATAGAAAAGAATAATTACTTTTTAAAATATTGAGATTTTTTGAGACTGTCAGTGAGAGAGAGAAAAAATACAAAGTAACAAAGATAAAGTCTTCAAACATTGAGGCAATTGAGTTTCCACTGTAATAGGAGAAAATGACGATTAAGAAGGTGGGGGTAGAGAAAAAGGCCTTTCTCTATGTTAAGGCAGAAATTTGTAAACAGACTTTTGGAAGGAGATATTATATAGAGGAATATATTGAATATATAGGATATTTTAAATTTTTTCTGATAATAGTAACATGTTCAATTTATATAATTGAGAGAGAAAAGGGGAAACAATTAGACATAAAATAAATTCATAATTCTAAGACTCAGAGGTAGTTATGAAAACATATGGAAATCGTGCCTTTCGGTTTTCTTTGCATTTTTGTATGGATGGTGTAATAATGTTCACAATTTTACAGACTCGGAAAAATATACTAGTTTTTAAGCTATATTTTGATTGCACAAATCAAAGTAAAAGATGAAGATGAAGTCATGTAAAAATGTACAAACAAGGAAATTGGACAAGGAGGAGACTGAAAGAGGCAACAAATAAATTGTATATGGTAAATAGTAAGAACGTCCCCCACAATGTTCACGTAAAGTTCTGTTATCTTTCAGTTTTGTTGTTATTCAAAATGATGGCATTTATTAAACTTTCTCTTGTTGCCTGATGACTTCGAAAGGGTTATGACTGGCATAAAAGACTAACTCGAAAGACTAGACTAGATCTTTGATCACAAGTAATCCTTTTATGTAAGATACATTTTTGGCTTGGGGCAAGCAACCTGCAGTTGTCAATACTACCTAAAGTAGGGTAGCACCTGCAGGAAATCCCCATGCTGAGTGCACAGACATACCTCTGATTCCATTTAGGATAAAGAAATCAACAAAGAATGTTGTTCTCATATTATTCATGAAAAAATGTCAAGTAACTCCCCAAAGCATAAATTTTCTCTAGCCTATCAAAAAGCTGAGGTTGTAAGGCAACCAAGTGAAGGTCACTTTGGAATAGTTGGGGACCAAAACACAAAAGGGATTCATCTTCTCTCTCAAGGTGTTTATTACCAACTTCTATCAGGTGTTCATGGGAAAGATTGGGGGCAGGGCAGGAGATTAGGGAGAGTCCCCCTTGTTGGCACAGGTGCATACATGAGCAGTGGCTGCTGGAGAATACCAAAACACCCTCCCCAATTTCACAGAAACTTTTGTCCTACGAAGTTAAGCCCTAAGCCACCAGGGGTTGGAGGGGGAGATCACCTTCTGGCTCCAATACACAGACAAAGATCCACTTCTGGAAAAATGAGTAAAATATTTTGGACAGGAAGTTCTTGGCCTACACAAACCACTGATACAGGCAGGGTGTAGCTTCCACAAGAAAGTGCAGGAATGATGAGAATGTCCTGTCCTTTGCACAGGACCTGTCCAAGATTGAGGCTGGACCAAAACAAAAAAGAACCTCACCTACTCCTATGACAAGCAACAACAATGTAACACTGGGGAAAATACAAGAGCATCGAGAAAGACCTCCTTTGTGGCAAGGTGTGTAGGAATAGCTGAAGAAGAAGTAGGGAAATGAAACCCCTCAGCACCACAGCTGCCTCTCTAAGGATAAGGTAAGTATGTCAGTCAGTCAATCAATCACAGAGAAAAATGGAAACCTGTGGTGTCCTGAAGGTAACAATAGTGACAACAAAAGGCAAACACTAACATTGATGAAATCTCGAACATATTATGCAAGTGAAAGAAGTCAGCTCAAAATATTATATATTTTCTTATTTCATTTTATTAACATTTTAAAATGTAAAACTACAAAGTCAGAAATAAGATCCATGTTTGTCAGTGGCTGGGGATTTTCTGGGGTGATGAAAATATTCTATGTCTTCAATGCGATGATGACTACATGACTATATACATGAATTTGAATGTGTGTAAATTGACTTTTTAAAAGTCTGCACAAACAAAAAAGGTGTCACGTTTGTTGAAAGGAGAACACAATCAGAATTCAAGAAACCTTGTTATATTTCCCAATCTGAAATTGGTGATTTACCACATACATGAAAGACCCTAAATTTGTTTATTCATTTAATAATTTATTGACCCATTTTTTAATACATATTTAGTGTTATAGGCATTGTCTGAAATATTGAGGTTATAGTGTTAAGCAAAACAATATTTCTATTTTTAAGGAGTTTATAATGGAAAAGATAGCAAATACAGCATAACAACAACCACAGCAAAACCAGCACAAAACAGAATTTCAGATACTGGTAATTCCATAAAGAAAATAACACAGGGTTCAAGACGAAGACACTGTAGAAAGCAACATTACATGGAGTGAGGGGAAGAGAACACTTGACCAAGTAGTTAAAAGATGTGCTCAAGAGTCTAAGACAAAATCTGGAAGAATACTTTTTGCAGAGGAAAGAGAAGTACTAAAACCAGACTTTTGATTGGGACTTTTAAAAAGAGGAATATGTTAGCATCCATGACTCTAAGAATTTAGGAACATGTTCAATTTGTGTTTATTTGAGACCCTTTCCTTATCATTGCTTTAAAAATAGCTTGACAATTCTATGTTCTTAATGTCATTCTTTAAGTATTATTCTTTGTGAATTTTTTTACTATACTCAAGAAATAGTATCATTTTCCAACTCCTTTTGCAAAATGGGAGATATTAGTGTATAGGGACCATTAAGTCAAAATGTTGATTTACTGCTGTACTCTTGAGTCATCAATCTTTATGTTCACTTTTATTTTGTTCACTTTTATTTCAATAAATGTGAAATATAATTTTTGAAAATTGGCCTATTTTAATTCATTTTTATTTGGGGAAGAGAGAGTCTTTGGATTTTCTTAATGTAATTTTACCTCATCATTAAAGTTAAATTCCCAAGAAATAGTTCATATTTTATTAATGTAATAAAGACCATTATGACTTCTTGATTTGGAGGCTTTTTTGGACTGTTCATTCCAAATACGTGTAATATTAGAAACTACTTCTACTTGAACTTGACTCTTAACAGAACATTCTTTCTTCATCATATTATGTGTCTCTTATGACTATTCTGAAGAAATATAGGTTATTTGATATGTTAAGTTAAAGAAAGAGAAAAATCCTTGGGTATGCCATGTATAGAATATTGACACTAAAGTCTACATAGAACTTCTGCTTCATATATCAAAGAGTAGTTTTTGTTACACTAATACTCTTACCATAAATACCTATAAAATGTAGAAGTAAAATAAATATTGTTTAAAGGCATCAGAGAGCAGTGAAGACTGCCAGTTCCTTAAGGTCCAAGATCCTTTAGAGAAGGGAAATTGGATATCTATATGGAAAAAAGAGTTTTTATCTCTATGAAGGAGTTAAGATATGACACCCAAAATATTTGATTCCGGCACATTGACTATTTTAAGTTAAAGATGATTTAAATATAGCAGGTGCAAGAAGATCACTTTGACCTTCATTCTGCTTCTTAAAATCAGGAGATGAAATTCCCATGTGAAAAATTCCTATACCAAAAGGAAAGTAAGATTCTCATCATCAAGGACAGAAATCTGAGGTCACGGGGAATTTATTTTCCTAGACACTTTTCTACTCAATTAACTATTCAAGACTCTTTGCCTTATCACATTCTTACAATTTACTACTTT
Source organism: Avahi laniger (assembly GCA_963575035.1). NCBI lineage: Eukaryota > Metazoa > Chordata > Mammalia > Primates > Indriidae > Avahi > Avahi laniger. Next base: position 17,507 of record CAUYSK010005690.1, on the reverse strand, counting down.
GTCCAATTCATAAGTATTTGACTCTGAATGCATTATTTCCTTATGAAGTTTCATTACATTAAAAAGTTTGTATGCATTTATTCTGTTTATCTGTCTTATGTCAATTTAATTATCAGGCCCAGCTGGAAAAATTCATTCAAAGGTACAGGTAAAATTTTGCCTCCGCTACGTCCACATCAAGCCAAACACTCAAAATACCATTTCTACTGTGGGTCTAAATATGTAGATCAAATCATGCAGAGAGGATAATGCAGATTATATAAGCAAACATATGTGATACTTAATTTGATGTGTCAACTTGACTGGATGCTCAGATAGCTGGTAAAACATTATTTCTGGGTGTGTCTGTGAGGGTGTCTCGGAAGAGATTAGCATTTGAATCAGTAGACCAAGTAAAGAAGATCTGCCCTCACCAATGTGCGTGGACATCATTCAATCTGTTGAAAGCCCAAGTAAGACAAAAGTCAGAGGAAGGATGAATACTTTCTCTCTTCTTGAGTTGACACATCTATCTCCTCCTGCCCCTGAACATGGGAGTTTCTAATTCCTAGGTTTTTAGACTCCTGGACTTATACCAGCAAACCCGACCCCCAACCCCCACACAATTACCAGATTGTCAGGCCTTTAGCCTTGGAGTGAAGCTACAGCAACAGCATTTCTGTTTCATCATTTTGCAGATGGCAGATTATGGTTCTTCTCAGCCTCCATAACCAGATGAGCCAATTCTCATAACAAATCTCTCTCTCTCTCTCTCTTTATATATATATATATACACACACACACACTCACACACACACACACACATATATATATATAAATATATATATACGTGTATACATATATCCTAATGGATCTATTTCTCTGTGGAACACTGACACTTATGATCTTGGGTTTGACAAAGATTTCTCAAATAGAGTGCAAAAGGTACTAACTATAAAGAACAAGACTAATAAACTTGAATTCATTAAAATACAATGATATTATCAAAAGGCTTCCTGAGAGAGTGGAAAGGAAAGCCACAAAGTGATAGAAGATATTTGCAATAGACATATTTCAAATGACTTATATTCCCAATATAAATAACCTTTAAAAATTACCAAGAAAAAAAATAGGCAGCCTAAGTTTTCAAATGGGCAAAAGACTTGAATAGTCACTTTAAAGTGAAAGAAAAGAAGTGTCAAAAACAATATTAGTCATATGAAAAGTGCAAAATAAAATCACAATGAAATAGCACTACTCAACAATCAGAATGGTTTTAACAAGCAAATGTACAACATATAAACTTCTTGAAAAATGTGATAATAATAAGTTTGGGTCAGGGTACAGAGAAACTGAAAGATAATGCATTGTTGGTGAAAATGTTAGTTGGTACAATTATTTGGAAAACTGGCAATATGTATTAAAGCTAAACATATGCTTTCTATGTGACCCAGTCTTCTGTTTCAGCAGGCCAAGTCAAGGAGGTGAAGGAGGTTTGAAAACGTGTATGGAAGATTCTTGGCAGCAGACATGCTCCTCTTTTTCACCCATGGCCTATTTCAGTTAAGATCAAGGTCATACCATGATTCACTTTTTAGAACTTGTGTATCTACTTCATTATGTGATAAATTCTGAGAGGTGAATTTTTGACAATAAAAAAAATGGTGCAAATGCTGCGAGATTAGATAGATATTCAGACACTAAGCAAGAGTTAGTAATATTTGCAAAGTTAGATAATTCTGATATTTATTGTTCTTGATTTATAAATATATAACCTTCATTGGCTTTTATTAGAGGTCCAAAAGCTGGGTTTTTTTTTAAATGAAGGGAATACTGCTTTTGTCCTGTCAGCTCACCTTAAAAGTGATATCCTTGAAGTTGACAGACCATGTGATGAGTGCATTTTGTAATAAATTCATTCATATTCAAAAGTATTTAGAGGATGCTTTCTTTTTTATTCATATATTTGTCATTCAAATGAGGGACAAGAAATAATGCAAAAATCCTTGTTAATGATCTTGTAGGATATATTAAGAAGAATCATGGCAATTCATATTTTTGTCCGCCCAATCTTACTTCTGCCCCACAGAGTCCGCCTCTGACATGCAAGCTGGCCTGACTACATAGAACAAAGCCCAGAGTCGAAGGCAATAAAAGTAAAGCATGTTGCTTTGAAACCTAAATAGGATTAGAGAGGAGCTGATATTTACCAAGGCTCTGTTATGTACAAAACTTTCACATATTTTCCTTGCTGGTTGCCTTGGAACACAGCAGGGAATGTCTCTCCTAAGCAGAGAAACTGCCTGTGAACTGCTATAAAACTAAGAAAGCATTAGAATATTAATGGATTATCAGTTCAGGCTTTCTAATAATCTTCAAAATGCCCAGAAAGCTAATGGGAATATGAGATGATTCCATGTTATTGTCTCATGTGTTGGTATAAATTTTAATGAGCTATATTTCTGTGTTTAAGTGTCTTATCCATACAAGTATGGGCATTTTAATCAAGTCTTATTGTTGACTTGTCTGAGATTAGTAAAATCATTGGGAGAAAGGTTAATGGTTAGAAGACCAGATTGTAACCAACCACACAGCAATAGATCCTGCATCTGCTTTGGAACTCAGTTTCTGCATCTGGGCTAGATTATCTCAAATCTTCCTTCCCAGGTCTAAAATCCAATGAATCTCTAGAGCACAGCAGAATAACTTTTCATGTGTGATTTAAAAAAATAATTTCTGTAGTGAAATTCTCATTTCAGAATCAACAGGGAACTCTTAAAACATCTCCCATCTTCAAACAAAAGAATAGCTTTTGGAAAAACAAGGTCTCTTCAATACCTGAAATTGGAATGTAATGTTCTGAAAACTGTCCCTGTTGGAAACACGATAGACCTGAGAAGTACATGAAATCAGCTATGCGATATGTAAAATATGTTTTATTTTATGTTTTGTTGTTGTTCCATGACCCCAAAAGTCATAAACTTTCTTCAGTACCTGAGATAGTGCATTACACAAAGTATGTACATAGTCAATAAGTGTTGAATGAATGGGAAATAAATCTGTGAGTCCTCTATTAAGAGTACTACCATTGGGACATCTGCATTGTCTGAGCTTTTCCAATCATTTTTAAAATTTTAAATTTTTATTGTAACGTATAACACACATACATAAAATGTATGTAGAATCTAAACATATAGGTCATTAATTATCATACAGTGAAGAATTGTGGGATATTTGCCTTCCAGGTTAAGGAATAGAAAATTGCTCCTACCTTAGAATTCTCCTTAGTCTTTCCACTAACATTTTTATATTATGCCGAAGATATTCAATATCGTAAGCTTTATGATATTTACTTCCTTTTGTTAAAATAGCTTTACCCCTAAGCATGCATCACAAAACACTATAGCTTGTGCCTTTCTTTTGACATTTATATAATGGGATCCTACAGTATTTTGTCATTCACTGTTAAATTTCTGAGATTCATCTGTATTATACTCGGTGGAAGTTCGTTAATTTTCATTGCTGGGAGTGGTAAACATTTTACATAAAAAGCCAGATAGTAAATATTGTAGGTTTTGTGGGCAAAGGGAAAATAGGAGACCATTATGTACATAACCATTTTAAAAAGTAATTATTTTAAAAATACATAAACCATTTGTAGCTCATGGGCTATATAAAAAGACAGGTAGCTAGCTGGATATGATTCCAGGTCTGTACTTTGATTACATGTGCTGAATAATATTGCATTATATAAATATGTCATCACTTATTTATGCATTTTACTTTTGATGGACATTTAGGATATTTCCAATGTAAGAACTTTACAAATAGTGCTACTATGAACATTCTTGCACATGATTATTGGAGAACATATGTACCATTTCTGTTGTGCATATACCAAGTAGTGACATTCCTGAGTACTATGTTATCCATATATTTTGATTTTAGTAGATAATGTCAAATCATATTCTAAAATTATTGCATTAGTTTACAGTTCTTCCATAATGTATGAATATTCATATTGTACAGTTTTTGGTTTTCTTTGTTTTTCTGTGAGTCTTATAATAGCCAATGAAACCACTGTTCTCCAAAGTTACTTAGGTTAGCTCCTTTTTTTCCCTATCCCTTTCACTGAGGTTGTTTCATACAAATACCACACAGTTAAATTCATTTGTCACAGTCTGCATTTTATCCTGAAATCCTGATTGATTTTTTTAAAGTTTGTACACAGTAAAGTTTACTATGTAAGAGGTTTTGTTTTGTTTTGTTTTGTTTTTTCCATTGAGGCATTTTATTTGTAAGTGTGGATTACATCTCTAGAGAAAGAATCCCAGGATTTTCCCTCCTGTGTGTTTTCTTCTTGTTTCTTCATGGTCCATGATGCCAGCTGAAGTTGTCAGTACAATGAAACCAAACTGGTGGAATGGGAGCAGACTATTCTGCCATTTTTCTAGATCTTTGAGTTATACATCAAATCTGGGGCTGATCATTCCACACTAGTTTAACCTGCCTGTGAGGTTCACAACAATTTTCCCAATTCTGTGATCATTGATGATTTCAAATTCACCAATGTAACCATGCTTAATCATCACAGATAGAAACCAGATAATGACTTTGGACAACAGCCTTATAGGAACCTGATGTTTGCTTCTCTTTTTGGCATTGTTGATGCTCTCAAGAGCATCAGGCAGGACATTCATGTGCACCGCTATGGCAGCATGTAAAGATGGCGGAAAGAGCTCTGTGTGAGTTTTAATACATGCATGGAGTCAAGCATCCACTAGAGAAGAGTTCCATCTCTCTTGAGATTTCTCTATGTGACCTTTATGTAGTCAACCTATCTCCCCTTCTCCAATGCCTGTTGACAATTGATGTTTTTCATCTATAGTTTTGTCTTTTCCAGAATTTTATGTAAGTGGAATAACATAGTATGTAGTCTTTTGATTTTGAGTTCTTTCATTTTGCAAAATGCATTTAATATTTATCCCTGTTGTTATGTGACTCAATTGCTTATTTCTTTTTATTGTTGAATAGTAGCAGTCCATTGTATGGATATACCATAGCTTATCCACTCAATTGATGAAGAATATCTTAATTGTTTCCAATTTTGATAGATTATGAATAAAATTTCTATAAACTTTTGTGTATGAGTTTTTATGTGAACAATTCACCTGGGTAAATTCCTAGAAATAAGGTTGCTACTTTTTTATGATGGTATTGATCATTTAGGAGATAATTGGTAGAGCTATGCTGAACTTGACAGGTTTATATTTTAGAATGTTAAACAAAACACTATGATTTACTTAGTAAATACTTCTTATTTCAGTGGTAGTGTCAAAAATATTGCTTAGTAATGTCCATATGGTAGAATTTATATGTATTAGCTTCTTCAATTAATTAGATATATCCTCAGATTTTCAAAGTTGCCACTTTGATGTTTATGATCAATTTATAGTGTATAAGTTTCAACTTATACTAGAATATGTAGTTGGAAAGCTCATCGAGGTGCTGTTCCAAAGAGACTGGATTTTGAAATAAGGGCCCTCTAAGGTTTGATATGGAAATTTGAGAGAACCTACAACTATTCCTTTAACTGTAATCATGTATCTATCTCCTTCATCTGAGCTTTCTTATGTCATGTTTTAACATATTAAGAGAGCCTTTTACATAGTATTAACTTTATAACTATTTGTTAAATTTTAGTTTGGCCTTCAAGAAACTTCAAGTGTATGATATATGCTCTCAGGATTGTGTTACAGATAGTTCTGATGTGGTTAAAAGCACTCTATGGTGAAAAGAAACAATATGGATTCTGCCTTTTATTCTTTTGCTCTGTGGAATAAAATATGACCCCAAATCTGATTATTATTATTAATCAGAGCCTGATTTGGGAATTTTGTTTAAGCAATTAGTATCTAAAAATAACAATCCTATCATTATTTCTAAACATATATATTGACAGAATGAATTAATATATAACATAATTATAGTAATTAATGTGTAGACCCATAATCTTATCAATAAATTCCCATCCTATTCACTAGATGATGACAAAAAAGTGCATCATGCTCTTAAATTAAGGCTTTAATGCATTTTTTAAAAAAATTAGCCAATGGGAAGTTCTTTAAGCTCTTTTAAGTTGTTTACACCTTATGGAGACTGAGATTATGAGTACAGCCTTTGGTAGAGGAGTGAAAATTTGAAAAAACTTGATATCTAAGTGATAGGAAAGGGATAAGAGCAGGATACAGAATAGGGAAACGTGGATCCAGGAAAACAAACTTTGCTGTATTCACAGTTACAATTAATATTAGAAGTGATCCTGTTGAGCTTTTGAAGTGGTTAAAGTTGAACTTTTCATTTTGTTTGATTCAAACACATACAAAGAACATGAGTTTCATTATGTTGTCCTGTTTTCTAGCAGAGCCCTTGGAGTTTCCTAGTTGTTTACTAGATGATAGCTATATTATTGGATAAACACCCTATGGTTTCAACTTCATATATAAATGCTAGTATATATGTGCATTTGTCTTTCATAAATACCAACTTAACAATGGTTAAACAATTAATTTGAAATAAGTGACATACTAGGTAATTTTAATGTGGTACTTTTTAAGAAAACTGCATAGAAAGGAAATTTAGGTGGACTTATCAGAATACTAAAGTGATTATTCTTGTCAGTGTGTGGGTGATTTTTATTTTCTTGTTTTTACTTTTATTGACTTTTCAAATTTTCTACAAGAATGGCATTATCAACTCCATAGGAAAATTTATTTACTTTAAAGAATATATTTCACATTTCTTAGTTCAGTCTTTGTTAAGAATGTATTTAATTGTGGCATATATAAACTGTATTTATCTTTTGCCTGAACCTTCTGAAGTACAGTAAAATCACTAAGACATCAGGTTATATGAGCATGAATTTCCACTTTACAAATTCACTGGTAAAATTGTTCAAATAGCAGCAGTAAACAACAAGATAATGTTATTCAGGTAAGAGTGCAGAGAAGAAAAAAACATCAGAACCAGCACAGAAATTAGAATGGTCCCAGAGCACAGGCTTGAGTTACTAAAAGGCTCCAGCTGATGGTGCCTCCTTCCTGATCCACTCCCATTTTGGTCTCTGATGCTTTCTTCATGCTATTAATTTCTTTCTTTTTTTGGCCCTATATAGGTAAGAAAAGTCCATTTAACAATATATTATTTCCAGATTTAAGAAAATATAAATTGATATAGGCTGGGAGCTATGGTTGTGCTTTAATCTATTGCAGCTTTTGCATCAAATTCCATCATCTTGATGATGCAGGCCTGGTACCCATTTGATGCCAAATATAAACACAAATCCTAGCTTCAAAGGGCAAAATTCAAAGAAAAACAGTCAGGAGGGAGAAACATCTTTTAATTGCTGCTTAAAAGAGGTCTGTGCTGTTGGGTGAATACTTCATTGATGTTTTTGGGATGGGAGAGGAGGGAGGCATGATTATATAATTGCTAAGCTGCTTTTGAGAATCCCAGGGCTCCCTAACTAAGAAAAACTTTTGTTTTTTTGTAAGGAAAGTGAGTAAATTTAGGCAAGAACCAGAGAGAGGATTGATCGCTGAATGGAGAAAGAAAATAGAGAAATCAGATCAGTTGGAGCTGGAAGGAGATTTGAGTAATTGGGGATGCCTAATGGGGAATTTATTCTGTTTTACTGCTTGTGGAGATACGTAAATTTCTCTTCTCCCTCTTTGGATGAAATCTCCATAAAAATCCTACTAAAATCTGCATGAGTCTTCTAGGGCTGCCATACCAAATGCCACAAACTGGTACTTTGCAATAGAGTGGCTTAAGCAATAGAAACAGATTGTCTCACGGTTGCGGAAGTCTAATATAAATGTGTCGGCAGGCCACAGACTCTCTGAAGACACTAGGGAAGAATTTGTTCAGGACTCTCTCTTTGGCTTGTGGCAGTATAATTCTAATCTTCTCATGGCATTCTCCTTATGTGCATGTCAGTCTATGTGCCAAAACTTTCTCCCTTTTATAAGGATACCAGACATTTTGGATTTGGGCCCAGATTTATTATTGCATTGTAACTTGATCACTTATATAAAGAACCCATCTCCAAATAAAATCTTGAGATTCTGAAGTTTAGGATCAACTATATCTTTTAGAGGGATACTATTCAGCCCACAACAGGTGGCCTTCTGTTTCCCCTCAAATTCAAGTTTTTCCCATGTGCAAAATACATTCATCCCATCCCAACAAAAAGTCTTAATCCATTCAGAATCAACTCACAGTCCAAAATCTCATCAAAATCTCAACTTGATACCCCAGATCTCATCATCTAAATCACTGAAATAAGTCAGAATATAATATAGTGTATGTTATATGTGAGAGAGACAGAGATAGAGAGAGATTGATTCTAAGGAATTGGCTCACATGATTGTGGGGAATGCTAAGTCCAAAACCTGTACAGCAAGCTGGCAGGAAGAAAATTTAAGTTAGAGTTGATGTTGCATGTGGTCTTGTACCTGAAATCTGCAGGGCAGGCCAGGGAAGAAACACAGGTAGAGTTTCTATGTTTCAGTCTTGAGGCAAAAATTCTTTTTTTTTTTTTTTTTTTTTTAGGAAACCTCAGTCTTTGTTGTTAAAGCCTTTGACCGGCTAGATGAGGCCCACTCACATTATGGAGAATAATCTACTGTACTCAAAGTTTGCTGATTTAAATTTTTAATCACATCTAAAACATATCTTCATAGCAACATCTAGACTTGTGTTTGACAAAACATCTGGGCATCGTAGCCTAGCCAAGTTGACACATTATATTAACTAGCACATGCTACAAAAATGTCATTGAGTTGAAACTGATTTTGCAATGCAACAAAGTCTCAATCCTGCTATAAAATGAATACAGGGTGAGAACAGAGACTGCCTAGGGAAATAAAAACATCTAAATTACCCACAGATACATTAAATCTTCTTTCACCTTTAACCAAGTAGATTAAGCATAATATAATAGCAATAGTATGGGGCAGGACTCAGACAGACCTATACTATAATTACAATTTTATCACTTACAAGTTGTGTGATTTCAGAAAAATTACTCAACCTCCATGTTCCTTTCTTTTTAATTAGAAAAAAATGAATATTATTATCTCTGTTATATGACTGTTGTGAAGATTAAAGTGGGTGGTATGTCTAAAATTCAAGGCATATAGCAGTATTCAAAAAATGTTGGCTCTATTCCTCTTTCCTTTAGTTTTAGACTCTTGAAATGAGATGATAAAAGGATACTATTTCTCATACTGATTAAGTATAAAAAGATGGTGAACCACTACCTTTTGTAAAGTTATTAGCAAGAAATTAGATCAGCAATTAAATATTCAGTATGGTACAAATGTGCCTATATGTTCTGAATATATTCTCATTAGAAGTTATTTATGAGTTAGGTTAATTATTGAAAGAACAGAGTTAGAAATTGATGGACAAAACAGCTGAATAACCTTAGATAGTTGCATTATTTTTATCTTTGTCTAAAATGTGCATTAGAGATTAATTTTAGGTAATTATGATAATTCGCTGTTTAGTAATTGAATGGATAAAACTTTGGCTTCAAATATGGGAAGACCCAGCTGCTTAGACTATGGTAGTGTTGCTCAGAATCACTGTTCATCAGGAAACATTTGAAATGAAGGCTCTGAGCTTGGCATGTATCACAAATTTTGGAAATTCCTTATCATCAGATTTCTAGGGATGATTTTGCATAACAGACGTCTCCCATATACAGAATTCTTTTTGTCTTAAAACTTGAATTTCTTTTCAGATAGATACTCTAGTTAAATGCCCAGCGGCTACTATACAGTGGAGTGCTTGTAAATAAGTAGACTCCTGAGATCTTTATAAATTAGCACATATTTGTAGAAAAACTTACAGGAATTTAATTAAAGTGTTGACATGCTGCCAAATAAGTAAGTGAAAAATAGTCATCGCATACTCAAACTCAAAAATAATCTCTATCAATCAAACCAACCATGCTAAACAAAGATAAACAAGTAGAGAAAAACAGAACCAGTATTTCTGAGAACAATATTTCTGAGTCCTTCAGACCAGAAATACCAATTTCATGAACAATTGTTAGAATTTAAATCTGTAATTTCCAAATACATCCTGTCAATGATCATTTCAGAAACTGTTTTTCTCTGGAATTATGCTTATACTAGTTGACAATTTTGCCTAAAGAATGGACTAAGAGCTAAGTCACTGTTTTTGCTGCTTCTCACATGTAGTTTCTTAGGCCAGAAACTCAAGAGTCATCTTTGTTCCTTTCTTTCCCTTCTGCTCATACCTACATCCAATCCATCAGCAGACCCCGTCACTCCCACCTCGAATTGATTCCTTCTCATCACTTCTACTCTGTTACTCTCTTCCCCATGACCAGGATCCCCTCATCTCCCGTGATTTCAGCAACCACTTCCCAACTAGTCTTGCAAATTCCATTAATAATCTTAACCCCGCCCTGTCTCTTCTCCTTGCAGTAGCCAAGGACACTTTATAAATTAAAACATGTTTCTCTCTGGCACAAAATACTCTGGTAGATTCCTATTACCCTTATGAAAAAATTTAAAGTTCTTGCAGTGGCTTAAAAACATGTACTTGATCTGCCCCCACTTCCTCTTCACTCCATGCTCCCCTAAGGGCACTCACTCCACTCCAGCCTGTTAGAAATTCATTCTGCCCCTTAAAGAAGACAAACTACCCTATTCAACTTACTCTTCCCTCTGTCCGGATGCTCTCTCTTTAGACGTATACATAGATTTCTCCTTCAAGTCAGTCGATTTTGCTCTCACTTTCTCCCTTTCTGTTCTTTAACCTACTTTATTTACTTTAACCTACTTTAACCCACTTTATTTCAAGTACTTACTATTATGTATTGTTTATTTATCATTTACTTGTTTATTATGTGTCTTTCTCAACAGAAAAGAAGCTCCCTATAAAGTGCTGAGGTTTTTAAGCTTTTGTTTAGTGCTGTATTCCAGCTCTTAAAGTACTTGATATAATAGAACTTATTAAACAAATGAATGAAGAATGAATGCATTTCGGTGAAAATCCAAGGTGAAAATAAGAAATCATTGGTCTAGAGAATAATTCTGATGAAATGAATCCAATAATCAAAACACATTCAAGAAATATGGATTGCCTATAGTTGCCTATAGTTAACCATTGTTAGGATTCTTCCAGATATTTTTCTGTCATTGTTATGATTTTATAATTAGTCTGTTAAATCTAAGCATTAAAACATATTTTTCTAGTTGGGATTATTTTGATTTTAGCTTCAATGACTGTGGTATCTGACAAACAAACAGAGGCTTAAAAATAGCTGTTTATTATCTCACAAGTCACGTCCAAAAACAGCGCAGGAACTCCAAGGTAAACTCAAAAGATAAATGATATCAGTTCAGATATGGGTTTTCTCCATCTTTCCACACTCCCATCTGCACCTCGACAGAAACACCTCAAATGTGGTGGTCTCAAAATGGCTATTTTTTGGGCATCAGGTCCTTATGTAACAATATCCAAAGGTGGGAACTGCAGTTTTCCTAACATATTGTCCTTCTAAAATATTTTCCCCAGAAGCCCCCAGAAGACTTCCTGTGAAATCTCATTGGCCAGAGTTACAATTTATGACATACCGTAACAAATTATATGCAAGAAGAATAAAATTGTTATAACTGGGTTAGACAACTGACATTCACCCTTGTAATCCCTGCAAATATGGGAGGGTAAACATATGGAAAAATCAAAGGCTCTGCAGAAAGAAAGAACATGGTAACCTTCGATGATTGCCAGAAACACAAATTATGTGGAAAGAGTGTTCCACGCTGGCAACAAATTAATTGCTAGAAAAAATAAAGATAAATGTTTTTAGTCATCCTTCAAATCTCAGTTCACCTATTTCAGTAAGCATTTCTTTGACTTCTCAAACTAGGTCAAGTGCTTGTTTGACATCATCAGAGGACCCGTGGAACTTTAGAGCTAGCTAGCACAAATGCTGCTATGGGGTTATTTGGTTCATGTATGATTTACTAACTAAACTATTGTATCAAATCTATGGGAGCAGAAACTATGGTTATTTTGCTCACCTTTATAGCCTTCATGCTTAGGACAGTGTCTGGCACACAATAAGTGCATAAAGATTTTATGTAAAATGTATGCATGATCAAAAATAATGGTACTTTTTGCTGTTACTGAAATAATCCGGTAAGGTGAATGGATGGAAATATAGCATAGAAAAATTAAGTGTAGACTCAAACAAATTTGAGAAGTTGACACAGACAGAACCTATCTGGACATTAAGAATTTAAATATGCTATCTGTGGAGCAGAAGAAAGTGTTTTACATTTCTTATTCCTGTTGTTAAAAAGCTTATGAGGCAAATGCTGGCTTTCCAACATGAATATTTCAACAGTTCAAAGGCCCGTTTCTTGGCCTTAATCAATAGCTTCTCCGTGTGTGTGTGTGTGTGTGTGTGTGTGTGTGTGTGAGAGAGAGAGAGAGAGAGAGAGAGAGAGAGAGAGAGAGAGAGACACTTATTCTCATATAGAAAAATGTTAGGAAAATTAAAAGTTAAATTAACAAAACTAACAAGAAAATAATACTCTTTTCCATAGAGCCTAGAAACAGACAATTAGAAAACTGGGCCTTGAAGTTGGTTTGGAAATGAAATGAGAGAAAGAGAGAGAGAGAAGGATTTCTGTGCTATTTTATTCAAAAATTTTGAAGGTAAATTCTTCCAAAAAACTGGCACACTCAGTATGTTTGGTTTTAAGGGTCTCTCAACTGCGTCACACTGTTACTAACCCTGCTCTTAACCATCCCGGTTGTGTGAGGTTGACAGTACCGAAACAGAGCAATGGGAAATCAAGAACCCTTTGAAAAGCCATAATGTATGAATTGATCTTCTTGGAATCTTTCTGCCACAAGAAAAATCTATGAACCTTTGTAACTAAAGAGTGATAAAAATCCTCATACCCAGTGTTCTGAAACTGTTTCAGTCCACAAGATCCATTTCTTCTTTTTGCATACGTCTTGTGATCTGTATACCTGAGCTTGTCTATTTGTGTTCTCTTGAAGCTGGCAAAGTATCAGTCTTTTCCCCTATGCTAACCCTAGAAATAGTATGGTGTGTGTTATATATATATACATATATATATGTGTGTGTATATATATATATATAAATAATACTTAAACTGTTAAAAAATACTGTGACACAGTGAAATGAATAAAACAAACAGCATTAGTAACTAAGCAAGCATTATTTCAACTATACCCACCACCTTCTTTTCCAAAGTCACCAATATATTTTGAAATAACAAATTGACTGTTGGTGCAAAAATAATTTGCAGGTAATAGTGAAATGTCTTGTCTATTTTTTTTAGGATAATTAGCCATATGAAGCCAGAATTATTTCCAAGAAAATATAAATATGACATGCTTTCTTAATAATAAGCAATATTCTCCATCGGCCCCTGCTAAATCCTGATCTTGTTTTAGTTCTTCAATACGTTCAGAATTTGTTGACTACTCAACTTTACAATATACAAATAGAATCCTTTTTGACTAAGGGTAGCACTTTGGATTCTCATCTGGCTGGTAAAGAGTGTCAAGGTCAGAGGAAATTGGAATCTCAAAACTGACAGAAGATTGTTTCAAATGCTGATGGCATCTATCTTAAAATTGCTGAATTTCTCCTGGATTGAGCACAGGCTTCATAAAAAATACTCTTGAATTGTTAAGAACTTTCTTCATGATTTTACCACATGGGAACTCTTTTCTCCAGGAATAAGGATAACGGAGGGCCTCTCTTATCACTTTTCCTCTGAAGCATATTCCCAGTTTCTGAACATTGCTGCTCATGTTTTACTATTAAGTGTATGTGCAACATGAGTTGAAGCCACTGATAATAACCCTAGAACATTCTGGGTATGAAGCAACCTGCGATTGTGACTGAAGCTATTGCAATGTTGATTAAAATCAATAGACTATAGTACAATCTTTCTGGTTTCATCACTTTGATGATAGAAACTATGAGATCAACTACTATTACATATTAAAAGAGAACACCTAAAAATACAGCAAAAGATTCTTGGTCTTAAAATTGAGTTTATTTTAAAATATGTATGGAGTGTTTTATTCTTACTAAATTTGTTTATGGTATGTGACATACTTGATTAAAAATTAAACATCCCATTGAAGTTGAATATCTGAGGTTATGTAAATGAATGAACTGATGTGAATATTTGTTTTATTTCTGCTTTGATCAAATTGATAAAATCAAGCAACAACTCACCCAAATTGGATTTTAGTCCTTTAAAGAAAGACATTCAGCTCAAAACAAATTTTGTTACCCTCTGCCTCTTCTTTGTGCTGATTACTTTATAGTTAGAGCCATGGGGTGAAACTACTTTGTTACAACTTATTTTTTCCTTCTGAGGGTTACCTTATTTCCTTTTGGGGGGTGGGGTTTATTTCAATTGCACTTTTAATGTAGAAAAACCACATGAAGGCACTGAAATAGGGCCTAAATCAAGTTTCTATAAAAACACAAATTATAAAGAGAATATAACGAATAATGATTTAGGAAGAAGTTTAAGAAATTTAACATACAATAAAACAATGAAAAGAGCACTAATATCATCAAAAGGAAAGGCCACAAAGAGGTTTCTCTGATCAAGATAGTTTAAATGTGTGACTGTTTTAGTTGTATTTTAGTAATTTATTATTTTCTCTCTGAATTGCATTTTCCCCTCCCTCTCCCCTTTTAAAGTACTGCCCTGTCAGTTCTACTCAATAATTAATTTTTTTTTTTTTTTAGTAAATTAGGAAGTAGAAGGCACAGAAGCAAGGAAAAAAGTCAAGACCAAATTGATATCCAAAGTAGCCAAACAATGTGGGTAAGTAGAAAAATATTTTTTTCATGAAATTCTAAAAAATCTATCTAAAAACTGTACATTAAGAGAAAAACAACAAAATACCTTAAATTGGATATAGAACAGCATTAAAAAGTAATATTTTTAGCATGCTAAATAAAGTTGCTGAGTTATCTTGATACTATTTGGTATCTACCAATTTCTGTTATAGCCATTAACAGTTGATCCCATGGATTAGAAAGCTGTAGCTTATGGGTTCTCCACCTGTTTTTATAAATAAAGTTTTAGTGAAACACAATCATACCCATTCTTTATGTATTGTCTAGACTACCTTTGTACTGTAAGAGCAGAGTTGATTAGTTGTGATAGAGATATACAGAGCTTAAAATATTACTATCTGACTCTTTGCAGGAAAAAAAAGTTTTCCAAACCCTAGTCTATATAAATGAAAATAATTAAAGTTAGTTTAAATGACATAACTGAAGAAATTTCACTAATAAAAAAAGCAAAGATGACTTATACAAATCTGAGATAAGTAATAGTGTGTAATGAGATTTATTTTCTAAAATTATAGATTTCCTTAAAAAAAATCAGATTTAGTCCAAGAATACAATGCATGTGAAATATTACCTGTTGGGATTTACAAAGGAAAAGAAAGCATTTTAAAAATATATTTGTTTGTTAGGGTAGGCTAACTGCTATAACAACTCTAAAATTTAAGTGACTTATCACATTATTATTATTATTATTTTTTCACTCATGTAACAATCTAAAAAGAGTTTCCTTGTTGGGAGTCTCTCATGGTTCATTGTCCTCTGAGCCATGCTTTGGACTTTTTGGCTCCTTATACTTCTGTGGCACCATATTCACTTTCTTCATTTAATTTTCTGATAGAGAAAAAGAATGGAGGATTGTGAATGGGAGGATTTCATGAACCACAGCTGAAAATTTGGTTCATCATTTCCACCCAGATTCCATGAACTTAGTCACATGGCTTTCACATAATTACAAGGATGACTACAATATGTTTCTTGCTGTGTGCTCAAGTGGAATAGGAAATTCATTTGATTAATTAGCTACTTTGTGTATTAAGTGCTGTGCCCACATGCACACATGCACGCACACGTGCACGGACATACACTTTGTAATACAGAGGAAGCGATATGTAATTCTCATACAATAGGCAGCAGTCAACTGTTATTGCTAGAAAAGTAGCTTTATTTTAGAGTATATGGCAATTGTTCAAGTTCATAAATTCAAATTACATCAAATTTATTTACAGAACTAATTTTTCTTGTAACATTAAAGTCATGATATCATCTATGACAAATAGCTTACATAAAAAATTTTAGTCCTTGGATGTCACAAATAAAAATTAAAAGTAAATATCCTTTAAATATTATAACAAGTTATTATGAAAATATAAATGTTTCAGTGTAAGGCCGAACAAAAGTTTTGAAGTTATTATCAACATCTATAGTCTAAGGAGCAGTGCTATCCAAAAGAAATATGATGCAAGCTACATACAATATTAAAATTTTTTAGTAGACATATAAAAATAGTAAAAAAGAAAGAGATGAATATAATTTTATTAAACATATTTTTAATATTATTAATATTAATATTTGATATTATTAAATATCTTTTATTTAATCCAATTATCCATATTATAATATCAACAGGTAACTAATATCAAATTATTATGATATCTTACTTTTTTCATAACAAGTCTTCAAAATCTGAGGTGTATTTTATGCTTCAGGCATGCCACCAACCATATTTCAAGGACTCAATAGCCACATGTGGCTGTGGGTACCATGGTGGACAACACAGTTCTAGATCTGTAAGTTAGTTGCAAACTTTAGGGAGTCTAAAAATCACCTGAGAGAAATTGCTAAAAGTACAGATTCCAGGTTCTACTTAGAGAGTCGGATTCAGAAGGTTGAGGTGGAAATCCAAGAATCTGCATCTTAACAGACAGCTTCATGGTTTTCACGCAGGAGATAAGGGGGGCACGCTTGATAAAAGGCTGCTGTGTAGAAATCTCTAAGATTTCCTCTCATACCAATTTTATAGTTGCTAGGATTTTCAGAACCTTCAGTTCCAATAATTTCAGCATATAGTGTTTATAACAGCATATAATTCTGTGGAAAATTTGTTTAGAGGAGCATACTAAATTTCGAATCTTTGAGGATTGTTAACAAAGCCACAGGGTAAGTTAGAAATGACTGGGGTCATCTTTGTTCAAGTTCACAATCCTTCCCCACAGAGTAAACGGGCAGATGGATGGGAAGCACTTTCAGTGTCACTGATAAAAATACTTTTTTTATTGCCAGAGATGAAGAAATTTATTCATTTTGATAATCACTGAGAGTGTTGGACTCTAGGAAACAAATTAAATCCATATGTAATAGATCTCAGCTTTACAAAAAAATCCTCCTCACATTCTAAATCATTAGCAACATATGGTTTATTTTTACTGTTTTATTATCTTTTCCTATTGTGAATTTCCCACAGACTCTCATGCTCATATGCCTTCCTATAGACTTTACCAGATTTCTCATTTTGTCTGATACTGTACCCATCTAAAATATAAATGACTACTATTTAGAATGT